>JADGKA010000687.1:0-15820 GCA_027604605.1 Borealophlyctis nickersoniae
ACCCAACCCTCCCTTCCGTCCACCGGTTCCTGTAATTTGTGCCCACTTCTTCCCAAATTCCTTCAACACTTCGACATCCACATCCTCCTCCTCCAGACACCGCGCCACGTCGTCCAGATTCGACGCTGTTCTCCCTTGAATCTCCGCGTAGTCTTTTGCCCGCATCGCCAGCAGCTCAAGGTATCGCGACATCAAATCGGCGAGGACGTTGCAAGCGGAACCTTGCGCAGTGTCGAACCCGACGTGGCACAGCAATTGGGCCACGGCGATGCGCGACAAACCGGACGCAAACGAGGAACTCATGGTTTTGTGACGACCAACAGCGTTCAGAAAAGTGCGGGAATCTTGTGCATTTTAAAAGAGTGGAGGACGAGCACTCGCGGCGCGCAAAATTCAGATGCTTTCCACGGTTGGGGGGAAATCTAGATTGGCGCCAGGATTTTTGTTTTGTGGTCTTGATGCTGAGAAGACCAAGGATTTTTCACGGCAAGGAAGTAGAGCGATGCGCCGAAACTGTTGGGAAAGAGTGTTTTGAGGTTTGCCGATGGGAATATTGTTGTTGCGTCGCGATGCCAGATTTCTCCAAATTCTGTCGTTTCCATGCAGGGGGGCTCCCTGCCTTTTATAGTGCATTTTGGTTGAAATCGGTCGAACTTCCTGGGCAGTCAAATTTCCGGACATAAGAACAATGGGCTGCAGCCAATCACAACGCGTGGCGCAGAGACTGCTCGTCAGCATATCTTAACCGCATCCCAGCCACTTTCGTCTTGAACCTTCTGTCCCAAGATCTCTACAATGCATCCACTGTCAATCCGTCAACTAATAGACGGAACATGTCAAGCAATCTCAATCCCAACGCACAACCGTTCGTCCCAGACGACACGGAACTTGAGTCTCTCCCAACCCGCCTGCAGTCAAGCGAAGCCTACAGAAACCGGCTTGGCGACTCCATGGACCTTGTTCGCCGTCTACGCGAATACGCGGAGCTAACCAGTTTCGTCGACTCCAGCACGGGACTCTTGTTGCCACGACATATAATTGAATGCACTGACAGGTACTGTATTTCATTTCAAGTTCACCAGCTTAAATGGTTTTGTATCTTCCTGCTTGTAATACATCGGTGACAGCTCGCATGGACCGGTTTCTACCACCAATCTGGGTTACTGGAAAATCCGAAATGAAGCCCATTGGGACGAGTGGAGCAACGTTGAACACAACTGGCTCTTACGCCATGGAGACGAAATCCTGCAAACCAATGCCTTAGAAGCTATCGCAGAAGAAGGCTGGCGGGAGAGTGCGAGGGTGCTTCGCATGGTACTGCAAATGGCCACCCGTGGCGGTACCACCACCACCTCAGAATAGGTGTTTTGCGAAGTGTCGTCACAACCCACTGTTTTGCGGTGCAAACAAGCGTAATCGGCAAACACAAATTGTTGTCGTTGGTTTTGTGATACTTTAGGTTGTGACTTGAGGATTGCCGGAGACTGAGATTTACGAAGGAATATATCTGCAGTTGTCCCAGCCTCCGCCTGCCACAACATACTCAGTTCAGAATCAGTGAAACGCAACTGTCCTTCGCGAGGCTGAATGGGTCTCCGGTAATATGTTCGTAGCAGGGATCGGTGGGAGCCGTACGAAGTTGCAGGAACTGCATCTATGACGAAGCCCCGTTGCCACCGTGTTTATGATGTACGAGCTCGGCTAGCTCACGACTGCTGAGCTGTATTACGCTATGGGTGGTTAACCCTCCGAGAGAAAGTTGCGTATCCACTTCTATGCAGGAATGGTGTCCTGTCAGGCCCTACATTCTGATTTATGCATCATTGCTGTCTATGCCGTTCATTTAATATAAACCTATGACAACTAGGGACTCAACGTTTCAAACTGCATGATTTTTATGACGACGGTTCAACGAAGAGCTGCGATTACATCTCAGGGTATCCGGCATCTGACAGGATTGATATTGTACTGCCTGGTGCTGCTCAATGAATACAACGTTGCCCTTGCTGAAAGAGCGGATGCGAACGTGGGATCAATTCACATCAAGCAGTTTGCAGTTTGCGCTTCAACTGAAGTGGGTCTGTAGGGTTGGAGTCACCGTTTGGATACGATGTTCGAAATGCAAAAAACGCGTACAGTGACCTTGCAATTTGAAGGAAGCAGCCACAGCAAAGCATTTCGCACACCTCTGCGGTTTTCAGTTTTCGAAATTTCGATCTTGCTTCACTCTTGCTATCGTACCGAACGTGAAAGATACCATACGAGTAAGCAGATCCAGCAAATATGAGCGATTCATAACCGGGCATGCGAGATTGAAGCGCAAATGTTTTTCAATCTTCAAGATGTCCAATGTCGCAATTTGACTCGGCATCTCAATCTCCGTCGATGAATAGCAACGCTCGCAGCAAAGAGCGCGAATTTAAAGCGGAGGACATGAAAAGAGAAGACGATGCGGCGAGCGCGGGCCATATCACTCCTGAACCGGAAGCGGGACCGGAGATCAGCCCATTTCCTGAATTACGGATGAAGGCCAAGAGCTATTGGCGGAAATTGGAGTTGATTGTCATGTGGCCTGAATTGTATGAAAGAGTTATACAGGTTGGCAACTTCTTTTTCAGCGATCTGGCATTTTTCCCCCTCTTTTTTTTTGCAGGAAGCTGGGTTGTCGCGTTTCGGCTTCCTGGGGTTATTAACACTTGCATTCATCTAGCATTTTGGAGAAGGAGGAATATTCTGGTTCCGTGATTGCCAAAAAGTTCCTCATTGGAAAACGATATCGTATCCCCGCGCTTGGGAATACATGGTCTTGTAAGTCTTTGTTCATTTTTTGGGCATGACTCGCGGTGGTGAATGACGTCCACTGATGGCGCTATCCTTCGTACAGGGAGTGGTGTTATGCTGTCAGGGTAGGTATTATGACAAGGGAAACCGTGTATACGCGTGTGTCATTGTTTACGCATGATCAACTTCGCAGGGAGCTAAACCAATGAGAGGAGTGGATGGGTATGTTCATGCAGATGTGATTCGGGGCTGTCGCTCAAATGTTAAACGACGCCCCTCTTTTGTGGACCTGCTCAGGTGGTGCGTCATGGAAGAACAAAAGTGGGAATTTTTGGGAAAACCGTATATCCATCAAGGATGTCGCTTCTTTCGAAGGTAGAACAACGCGTGGTTGAAGCATATGATGAATCTCTGTTGAAATTGCTACCATTATAGAGACATGCGAGAACTGCTCTGCTTCGAAAATCCCATGAAAATCCTTCGTTTTGTGCAAAAAGAGCACATTCCCCCTAACGTTCTCCGTGTTGTGTACGAGCTGGTGAGGCAGGCTGTTTGTCATGTATGCATCCGGGCATCATGTTAACTCTGTTTCTCATTTTCTCATCAGATGGCATTTGACCAAGCTTATAATTCACCATTGCAATTGGAGGAAATACGAGCGCAAGGCTTGTTAGATTTTCCCAAGCCAGGAACAGGTAGGCGGGTTTCTGAGGAATATGAGTCCTGCATAATCTGCACTAAACTGCTGCCCAGATCTCGCTGTCGAGGCAGAACGACGTTTGTCCGTCATGCGATCGTTTTATTCTCCGGAGAAAGAAAAGATTCCGGGATATTGGATGCGCTCGCAGGCCATACACAACTTGCGGAAAGGACTGACTGCTGATGGAGATTTCCCATTTCCCGTCACCCCGCGTAACAACAGCTCCCAGTATGCGCCGAGCGGCCGCGGTGAGGTTTCGGTACGGAAGAGTTTAAGGGTGGCATCAGTCAAACCCAAAAGGAAATGGGAGTCGGATGACGAAGATGGTGATGACGTTGACTACAATCCCCGGAAACCGTTTGCCGAGTATCCTGCTCCTTCCAAACGACGAAGGAAGAACGGCGAAAACTATGGTCCCCGACGGAACGGAATGTCTCGACGGCAGGGTGTCATTGGTTCGCAGGACAGAAACGTTGAATCGTCTGGTCCAGGCAGGGGTAGCGACAGTGATGACGAACCTTTGACAAGGATCAAAGAGAATTTGGCTGCGGCCAAGGATAAGCAAGTGCCGCTGAATGCACCCGTCCCACTGCCGACTCCCTCGCTCCCTTTCATTCCAACCACCCCGCCCACTGCTACTGCCGCCGAGCGAATATCCCCGCAACAGTCGTTGCCGGGCACACCAGTGAGATTCCAACTTTTGGAGCAACGTCAGTACGCGGGGGAAAGCATATCACATTCATTTTGGGGCAGCCCGGGAAGGGATTCGGATTCGGGGTCGGACACGAGTATGGCGAGTGTTAGTGCGGGATTGGTATCACGGGAGAGCTCTCCCGCAGTGGACAATGAGACCAAGTTGAAAGGCAAAGTGGAGGCGAAGAGTGAGGCGGTGCGGGAGGCGGCAATACAGCCTGTTCATATATTTAAAGGTAGGTCATTTCCGTTTCCCCATGTGATGACAGAGATGGACGTTGGTTCTCAGTATTTGGTTTGCATCGACAGAGGTACATGTGGACATTTATTCGCGAAGCGGCAAATGCATTGCAAAGAATCTCTGCATTGCTGGCGGATATACTTTCGGCCAACTATTAGAGGTAACCGTCCCGATAATTGCGCCAATCAAGATTCCAGGCTAAACTGTTTGACACAACATCCAGATGCTGGATCTACCGCCGCTAGATACCTCTAAATCAGAATACCAATGTTCGCAGTACGACCCTTCTCACCCCGCCGCAACCGGATGCAATTATCTACTGCGGGATCGTGTTGGAGCGTACATTATCAACCATGGGAGCGTGGCAGTCAGGAAATGCGACCGTGTAGTGTGTAGCGCTGACGATTTTTGACACACCAGCGGGTGCGAATAATATTATTACCACTTTCCTGTATACATATATCTAATAGAACTGAACATATGACATTTGCTTCTTGGTGTGAGCCGTGGGTACCGTCTTTTGAATGAATCGAGCGTTTCATCTGCTGTCCACCGTCCTTGGAATATTGCAAATTGATG
The DNA here is from genome assembly GCA_027604605.1 of Borealophlyctis nickersoniae. Classification (NCBI taxonomy): domain Eukaryota; kingdom Fungi; phylum Chytridiomycota; class Chytridiomycetes; order Rhizophlyctidales; family Borealophlyctidaceae; genus Borealophlyctis; species Borealophlyctis nickersoniae. The sequence goes on from JADGKA010000687.1 coordinate 4,995, forward strand.
CCACAATGCGGAAACGTTTTTTTGTGGAGCAATCAAGCACAAAACACACAAGAAAACGCTGGCGACGGGAGACGAAATGGACGACAGGTGGCTGCCCATTCTGCGCCTTGAATTTGTCACCCCAAAAGAAAAAGGAATTTGGCCCATCTTACGACCGACTCCCTCATAAACGTAGCAGTTTTGTGAGCCGGAGATACTGTGGGCCTTACTCTTCAAACCCCTAGCATACACATAACCATGACTCATTTCACTGAGAACCATCATGTCTTGCCAAAAGGAGTTTGGTGGACAAAGATTTTTTCTTCCGAGTTGGAACGGCTTTTATAGTCGTGGGTTGGCATGGCAACTCCAACATCAGGTCGATAGGTATCCGTTAGATTGCAGACGGCGCGGCACCAAAGGACCGCTGCAGTGGAGAGGGGGGTAAGATGGAAGCAGATAGGTTGATGGAACAGAATCGCTCATCTAGAATCCCGGGCAATCTCTCAAAAGCTCAAAACACGTCGCATGAGCATATTGAAAGCTTCATCCATCCCAGTTACTGGATACCAGGGTCTTCAGTGGTGGCACAGGCCGCAGTTACGGTGACTGTGCTTTGCAATAAGTCACCATTAAGCTCAAGAAGGATAAATGGCTCGACGACTTCAAAACCCCGCGAAGTCCCACACATCCATCCCCGCACATCCCTCTAGACCAACTCCTCCATCATGACCTCCATCGGCGTATGTATCGGCAATGAGAGAAGGACAAGGATGGGCGGGCAGCGTTGACGAGTGGGGCAGCGATGCCTGGCGAAAGAAGCGCATGAGTGGGATGGATGGATGAATAGATGCGATGGCATCGGAGCATAGGTCTCACCAAGGATGATCTACATTCGTCGCCACAGAAAATCTACACCTACCCCAACAACCCCCGCGTTGCGAAGGTCCTCATTGCGGCCGCGTACAATGGCCTCAAGGTTGACGAGGTCCACATTAACATTGGGACTGACAACAAGGTAAGGAACGAGTGGTCATGTTTGGACTTTGTTACGAACCCGCACGTACTAATTGCGTTTTGACAGACCGCCGAGTTCCTCTCAAAGTTCCCCCTCGGTAAACTCCCCACCTTCGAGACCAACGACGGTTTCTACCTTTACGAGAGCAACGCTATCGCCTATTACGGTATGTGTCTAGTTCGGTTCTTGTATTTTGAGGAAGGAGCAGCTCGAGGGCCGTCGTGCTATATATGATGATAGATTTATCAGTTATCCCTGACTGAGAAAATTATGCGGAGTAACATCGCTTTACCTCTCTGAAACCACGCAATGAGAACGGTCACGGCTGCTCCTCCTCACGACTGAGCGTAGACAGAAGTTGGAGGTCTGACTGACATGGTTTTACGATCCAGTTGCGTCCCTGAAGGACGGCACCACCCTTTTGGGTAAGGACAAGAAGGAGCGTGCTCTCATTGAGCAGTTCATCGCCCTTGCCGACAACGAGATTGCGAGCGCCTCCACCTCCTGGTTGGGCCCCATCTACGGCTGGTTCCCCTACAACGAGCAAAACACTAAGAAGGCGCAGGAAGACATCAAGCGTGTGTTGACTGTGCTCAACCAGCACCTTTTGAAGAAGACCTTCTTCGTTGGAGAGACCGTCACTCTCGCCGACATTGTCCTCGCCTGCTCCCTCATCCAATTCTACCGCATGGTGTTCGACCCCACTTTCCGTGCGCCTTTCAGGAACCTCAACCGTTGGTTCAACACCATTGTGAACCAGCCCAACTTCAAGAACGTCCTCGGAGAGGTTGTTCTTGCTGAGAAGATGGCCGTCCCTGAGAGTGAGTAGTTATTTTGCTCTGTACCGCGTATGGCAAGTGCGATGTTCCTGATAATTTGGGGTACAGAGAAGAAGGCGGAGAAGAAGGAGAAGGCCCCTGCTGCCCCCAAGGCAGAGAAGAAGAAGGCCGAGAAGAAGGAGAAGGAAGCTGACGAGGAAGAGGAACCCAGCTACGCCGACGAGAAGCCCAAGGAGAAGAACCCCCTTGACCTTCTCCCTGCCTCCAAATTCAACTTGGAGGCGTGGAAGCGCTTCTACTCTAACAACGACACCCGCCCCACCGCCATTAACTGGTTCTGGGACAACTACGACCCTGCGGGTTTCTCTATCTGGAAGGCTGTCTACAAGTACAACGATGAGCTTACCCAGGTGTGGTTGAGCTCCAACCTTGTCGGTGGTATCATGCAACGGTTGGACCGTGCCCGCAAGTAGTGAGTATCTGACTTGTGTATTCTTTGTTTTGGTTGAATATGTGACTTAAATGGGCTGCTACGAATCAGCGCTTTCGGTAACCTCTTGGTTCTCGGGGAGGACAACAACTCCGTCATCTCCGGATACTTTGTTTTCCGTGGCCACGATATCCCTGCGGAAGTCCGCGACGTCGCTGACTTCGAGTCCTACAACTGGACCCGTGTCAACGACCAGGACAAGGCTGTCCGCGAGGAGTTCGACGCGTACCTTGCGTGGGACGAGAAGATCGAGGGTCGCAAGTTTGCTGACGGTACGCATTTTATGGGCTGGTCAGCGCCAGATATATTGTGTTAGTTCTAATCGATCTCTTATGTTTACAGGCAAAACGTTCAAATAAGTAATCGTCGTCTGCTTTGTAAATTGTATATCAGCATTTGCCTCACTGAATAGAACTACATACCGTGCCCCTATTTGGTTTTGCATGTGGGTTTCCAGCTATTCCAACCATTCTCTTCAAGGCGTTTCAGGGGCAACGGTGGGGGGTTAGAGATCCAGTGAGCTTGAGGATGTGTTCTGTGGGGATGCGGAATGCTTATGTCCAGGATTTGAGACTTTGTATGGAACTGTGAAAGGAAAGCTCCGGATGGATTCATGCTAAGAAAATGACACCAAACCGCTGTTTCTCACCGCGGCCACTTCCATTCTGCCGGACGCATTGGGCAAAGGCATGGGAAAAGCTAAGGACATTCAAATGTTATGGCTAACAACTTGCACTGTTTCCTATTCCCACCGCAAGGAAGACCTCCTTTCATTCGCTCGTCTCCTATTCTTCCTCAACAGCTCTTCCACCTCATGCAGCAGATAATACCTCATGACAACCATCTCCCTCCTCCCACCAGTATCCTCCGCCCAACCCCAACCCGCGCTCGCAAACCGCCCCAACAAGAACCCGCCTCTCATCCCCCACGTCTCCCTCTCCCTCCACGCCTCACAAGACCTCAACTGCGCCAACTCGCCCTCACACAGAAAATCGGTCGGGTCTCCCGCCCCACCCACACCTGCCAACGCGTTGTAATCGGGCCGCAGGCATTGCTGTTCTGATACCATTGCGAAGCGTCTGTCTCGGTGCCAGCAGGATGAGCAGACCCGGTGGCCGTGAATTGGGTGCATGGGTCCTGGACGCGTGGAACAGACACGGCACATTGTTTTTGCGATGTGGAGAAAGGAGTGGTGGAAGGATGTTGGGCAGGGAGGGTACCTGCCCTGTGCTTTAGACGACGACGACGACGACAACGATGGTGATGACGCGTCGGTGCCTTCTGCTTCATGCCCACCACCGTGCGGCACCTCCCACGCCTCCGCTTTCCCACCCGACATCCAACTCCGTTCCTGCCCCGCCTTGATAACCGGCCGCCCATCAACGACGCGAAGAGGGTTCACCTCCAACCGCGGTTTCTTTATTGCCCGTTTCGCGTCTTGCATGAGGACGCAGAGAGAGCACCCGTCGTCGTCGACGCCTGGAACGATCCATGGCCATGCCAGAACCCGTTTACGTTCCTCTGTTTCCGCGAGGGCGCGGAGACGGCGGGTTGTTGCGGTGAGTGACAGGAGGGTGGAGGCGTCGAGGGTTGACAGAATGTAGGAGAGGAAGATGTCGTCGGGGAGGGGGAGGGGGTTCATACTCTCACTGGTTTTCTCTTCGGGGTTTCGTACCTATATCTGTTTGTTATTCTCTGTTTTCTCTTTGTTCAAAGGAATGTTTAGAATTGTGCATGCCTCCACTCCCTTTTATCGTTCGCGTCGTAATTCAAAGCACGCCACATTGATATCGGCTGGGTATCCAATTTACTCCATGGAGGGGCACGAAATCGCTTACGGGCCGGGCTATCCCGGCTGCGGTCTTCAGTTCGCACACACGTTTCCACACTTCGCTTTGGACGACACTATACTTTAGGGATCACAAAGCCAACAAATACACGCAACAAACACAGGACATTAGAAAACATGAAAGTGTGCTGCTGCTACGATTTCATCAAAGAGTTTCCGTATTACATTGTGCACTTCCATCCCTAGACTCGTACTTTATTTTAGCCATTAACAATCAATCGCCATGAGAGCAGCTTGTGCACCTGTAGCGTGCGCCGTTTTTGTTTGCCACACCAGGGGAAACTGGGAAGCCGTTATTTGAAAGATACCTCCTGACAGACAACCATGTTAGATACAGTAGTCTAGATGACACCTGGGAGTGGGTTGTGAACAGACAATATAATATGCTCGACCACCCAAATGTTCCGCGCGTATTGACGCATTAAAAAAAGCGGGATGGAGTGTGCGATCTGTTCGGGGGCGGGTGGTATGCTATGTAGTATGTAGACTAGAGAGTCGGAATGCGTTAGGTTGTTGTTCTTGTTGTTGTTAGAGAAACGAGGCCGTTTGGATGTGTTGATATGTGTTGGGAGTGAGAAGGTGAGTGTAAAGAAAAACGGTTGCGGGGGCCATTTGAACGGGAAGCAAAAATTTGTGGAGTTGAGTGCGACGCACAGACGCACGCATGTTGGCACTTCCCACACCAACCCAATTTCGCGCCAACTGCAACTAAGTCCAACCAATACCTAGGTAGGTAGACTAATGGAAGTGAAGGTGAGAGATGCAAGTTCCATAGGACGCTCTGTTATGACCGATATGGCAGGCATAATTTGCTCTGCGGTTCTGATCCGCTCAGCATCCCTTTTTTGACAGCTCTAGCGGTTCAGTTTCATTCAATCGTCAACAGAGAACCCTTTACGCTCAGCTCTTCCGCATTAAACGGTGTGCAACTCAAGCGCTATTTTACTTATGACCTTGCCGTACGAACTATTCCGACCGATTGTAAGATGCGCCCATCCTATCGCTGGTCGGAAAGTGCGCCGCTTGAACAAGGCTCTATCAAAACTCATCACACTCGACGACCTGCTTTGGGGGGAAGCCGGGTGGAGATGGAACCAAAGTGCGGTCAACTGTTGGATGTGGGCGGCGAAAAACGGTCACGGGCGGATTGTGGGGGCGTTACAACAGGTGGATCCAAAGGGGACCATGTCTTTTGGGTGGGTGGCGTTGGCAATAGCTGCTGACAAGGGCCACGGGGAACGGGGAAATTGTGCGAATACTCGTCGGAGCAGTTGGGGATAACGCTTTAGGGGAGATGTACAGGGGAATTTTTACGGAGGTGTCTGGGACGAGCAGACAGGAGCTTGTGTCGGAAATTGTCGAGATGTTCAGGGACAGCGGCAACAGCACAATCCGGGGCATCGGGTTGAGTCTCTTGCGGGCATCCAGCAACGTCAACGGATATCTTGACTCGATTGATCCACCCCCGGGCGCGAAAATGAGAGGCGACTTGAAAGTGAGCGTCAAAGATGATTCCCTTGCAATGGCAGCATACAAGGGTCATAAGGAGGTGGTCCAAGTGTTGATTCAAGCCGGAGCAAACGTGAACTTTCAGGAGGGTAAACCCTTGGAGCAGGCAGCACGTAATGGCCACTCGGAAGTTGTTCAACTGCTCCTAGATGAAGGAGCAGAAGACGGAAAGGATGTTGCCTTCAGTTTAGCAATTGAACACGGGAACTTGGAATCAGTTCGACTCTTGATATTGGCTGGCGCGGACGTGAACGAGGATGCGAGTAACATATTGCATCGAGCATTCCAATCCGGCTGCAGCAGACAAATAATTCCTCTCTTGTTGGATCATGGGCTGGACGTACATGTAAAACGCGACTGCCCCCTTATAATCGCGGCGGGCTACGGCGATTTGGAAATTGTGCAACTCCTTCTGGACAAGGGGGCAAATGTGCATGCACGAAATACCCAGGCCTTGATGGAGGCGGTAGGACGGGGCCACCTGGAAGTTGTACAACTCGTTCTAGACAGGGGGGCAAATGTGCATGCAAGAAATCCCCATACAGCCTTGATCGAGGCGGTAGGACGGGGCCACCTGGAAGTTGTTCGACTATTGTTGGATGCCGGAGCGGACGTGCACTATCAAAAGGACCTGGCCCTACTAAGAGCGGCAAAGTACGGGGATTTGGCGGTTGCGAACCTGCTGGTGGACGCTGGGGCGGACGTGCACGCTGGGAATGCACATACCTTTCAATGGGCGGCGAGGAACGGGCACTTGGAAGTTGTGGAACTGCTATTGAAAGCAGGGGCGGACGTGCACGCTCAAGATGATGCAGCATTGGGAATGGCGGCGAAGTATGGCCGCTTGGAAGTAGTTAGGTTCCTTTTGAAAGCTGGGGCGGACGTGAACGCAAAGAACGGTTTAGCTTTACGTGAAGCAAGAGAGGAAGGCCACTCGGAAGTGGTTGATTTGCTTTTGAATGCGCGAAGGGATGCGGATGATGGGAAATGTACACCATAGGTGTCTAGTCATCTGGAAAAAGAGAGTGCAAACAGTTGCTGTCAACCGAATTCTCCCGTGAATGTACCTTGCAGTTGGGTCAGGCTTTGCAAAGTCAATTTGCCAAGAGAAGCTAGCGACGTACATGACGGTATCGGAAATATTACGGCGCAACCAGGAGGAAAAGACGTATCCGTGCACCCATACACCTTGCCCGAAATTATGTGAAGTTGGGATAAACGGATGGTGCCCTACATTTTCGGCGAGCCTAACGGCATTCATATTATTAACTTGGAGAATACGCTTGCCGCGCTTCGACGGGCGATGGAGGTGACCCGGGAGCTGGCTTACTGGGGTGGAAACATTGTCTTTATTGGGACGAAACCGTCAATTCACCGAATCACGGTGCAGGCGGCCAAGCGTAGCGATGCCTATTTTGGCTCAAGGGGACAATCCAAAATAGGGAGCGTGTGCTCCGTAGGAGTACTGGCTATTACCCGGACCGAGTCGTCCAGCTGCAGACTTTGGAAAACACGGGGGGATCAAACTCAAGGAAGGGGGATGTAGAGGTGGTGGTAGAGCCAATCCGGAAGGAAGTGAAGCAACCCTACGTCCACACGCCCGACTTGTTGATGGTGTTGGACTACATCAACAACGAGTATGCAGTGCGGGAAGCAAATCAGGCCCGCATTCCAGTCATTGCGCTTTGCGAACGCAACTGTGTTCAGTACCCGATTCCCGGGAATGATAACGCATCGACGGCTGTTGAGTTGAGCAAGGAGGGAAGGGAACGGAGAATGGCGTCGCTGAATGGGAAGAGGGAATCCAGACAATCGATTGCGGAGAAGATGGAGGAGCTGAAAAAAGAAGGTCGTCATCACTCAGATATTGAGGGCCAAATAGATGCTTGTTTTCAAGGATTGCGTGTTTCTACTCTATTGGAGTCACAGTCGCATCGGACTTTTTGAAGTTCTAACGATCGGTGAACTCGGAAAGGGCACATCGCACACCACTGTCCCGCCGGTGGCATTCGTGATTCACACACAAAGCCACCCTCGCTCCTCCCGAGAATGCTCTTGTGATGCACCGCTGCCGGCTGAGTGCCAAGCTTTAATTTCATAGGAAGTTGATTGGGATCGCTTGCGGCAAAGCGTATTGATACTGTCATGTGAGAATGGTCAGCTCGCCAATGCCGCCCTCCCCGGTGAATTCACCGGGGGAGTGCGCACCTCCACCTGCATTCCTTCCCTCAAATCGTTCACAGAATCAAAAAGCCAATGTCCCTTTCGAGGGAGGGAAACCCGACAGAAGCAATCTCCCCGTCATCTACTGCGGTCATGCGAAAAAAATGGGCCGAAAACGCGCACTAAAATTCCTCTCTCACAAACTCATACCATCCTTGCAAGCTTCTTTTTCTATATTTGTTTACTGCCATGTGGGTTCCCTCACCATTCCGATTTCTACCAACTGCATCACAATTTTGCGAATCCCTGCAACCGCCAACTCCCATCCTCCACAGCCAACCTCGGCGGCTCCATCATCACAACCCCATCCAGCTCTCCTTTTTCGACTCAACATAATTGCAGGGAAACCCCCCACCTCCCACCTTTCTCCGGGGAGCCATATCAGGAATCTCCTCATCAATCCGTTTATCCCCAATACGGAATCGTTCAAGCTTCCTTGCGCCATTCCAGAATGCAATGACATCATTGATTCTGTAACGGCATGGCATTGCAGTGCTAAATATGCGTATGTTCGGGAGGAATTGACCGAGTAGAGCAAACGCGCTGTTCTGGTCGTTCGGAAACTGAAATACCTCGAGGTCTCTTCCGCGATGCTTCAAAAACTCAATAATATCTTTCCCTCACATCTTATTGTTGTCTGAAACCGGGTCGTCCTCGTCTCTGTGTATGATTAGAGTCCGTAGGAATGGCCCTCGTGCGAGATGTTGGAAACACCGTGTTGTGACCTTGCGTCCCGCATTGAAATTGAGATATTTCAGACTCGAGCATGATGCCGCAATAGTCCGTATCAAATCGTCGGACATGTCGTAGAAGTAGAGGTTGACAAGTTGTTGCTGAGTGCTGAAGAGAGCGTGAAGGGAATTTGTGCCCCTCATGGCAAATGGGGGACGTCAAGAAATGGCGGGAGGGAGAGGTCGAGGTCTACCAAATATGGGCAGTTCCTTGACAAATTCCGAAAAACCTGGGGAAGTTGTTTTTCCGACTTCGTTCCAGGGTCGCACAGCGTGAGGTGCAGGGACTCCAATTTTGCACCCAACCCCAAACCCATCGCGAGCTTCTCCAGCATAAACCCATCAGCCCCTTGCTGATCAATATTAAGATCCAATGCCTTCAGACGCCCAAATCCCGTTCGCCACACATTGCTTTCCTCTTTTGCACCCAGCTTCAAATGCCGGCCCCATGCAACTGGGTCGTCCAAACATTCACATTCCAAGGAAATCAAGTTTGGCAAGCTCCGGAATACCACCAGCAAATGCAGCGGATTGATATACACCTGCCCACGCAAGGACAGAAGCCGAAGCCCGCTGAACATCCGGATTGAAAGCAGCAGTGCCAGGTCGTCGGCGGGCTCCCTAAGGGGCGGGCCAACTTTAAGGCACCGGACTTGTATCCCGCTCGTCGCTTCTAGCGCCCAGGGAAGCGAAAAGCGGCACGCTATGGATGCCAGAGTATCGGCTTCCTTGTTGGCATCGAACGTCCTCCACGCGTAGGGCCATCCGTGGCGTCGCCACTCCTTCTTGAGCGAGCTGCAGGCCAGCAGTGCGGTCTTTTCACAAACACGGGACATATGCCGAAACATTGCGTTGAGGATTTCCGGGGGTAAACGGGAGCTGGCAGGACGAGGCATGAGCGCAAGAGCCTGTTGCGGTTGAGGGTGGTGGTTTTCTGCGAGCCAGGCCTGACATTTTGCCGCAGCGGCACGAGCTTCCGTTTCAGTCAACGTTTGCAGGTTTGACAGAAGGCGACTGCAGGTGGAGATGATGGCTGCCGCGTCGTTCATTTTGTTCCTGTGATGGAAGAGTCGTTGGGACACAAACACAGACTACTACATAATGCTGGCGCTTACAATGCTAGCGCTTCAACGGAACAATACTAAGTAGCGCTTCAATGGAACAATCGTAGCGCCCAGATCAGAATAAGCTGTGTGGTAAGGAAAGCCCTAAACCTCCAAGTGAGGGTATCCGAATGTTTACTTGCATTCTGCCCGTCAATCGTGTCGGACCTTTGCAAACCGCCAACATTCCATCGAAACAGTTATAATGTAATAGCCGATACACTTGGTATACTTCCGGTTGGGCCAAAGTCTCCGTTGGAGTGGTGAATGGAATGGAACAAAGCGACAACAAACGTCCGGACCTCAAGCGGACTACGCGCGCAGCAGCCTGCATCAGTCTTAAACTGCAAAGTGCGTTCCGTTGGAATTTCATCAAATAGCGGTTGTTGCCCATACGGATATTCTGCATCTTATTAGAACAAAAGCCGGAACACAGCTACAGCCACACCCCTCCTCCCCTCCCAAGCAAAACCCAACGCAACAGCAGCTTCTCACGCAGGAACAATAGCCAATATAGCCCCACACGAAGTACACCGGTGAATCCTGTCCTAAATAAACGACGGCGGTTTCAAATTTTCAAAATATCAGAGTTCGTACCTCACAAGGCTGAAGAAAGGGTTGGATGTTTAAATGTTTACCTGACAGGACGGCATACAATACGGCACCCAAAAAATCGGCCAGAACACGAGGCAGAGGAGAAGAGAGCACGCGAAGGCCATCAGACCCGGTGCGTATTCGACGACGGTGTTGACTTCCCGGCCTTCGTAGGGGCACCACATTCTAGTGTTTCGAGAAAAACAAAATTGTACCAGTAAGCCAAGTCAATAGAAAATGTCAGTCATTACAAGGAGTTACACACGGACAAACCCGAGTTGCGAAAAATATCGCATCGCCTTTCACACACACGCAAATCCTATCCCGCCAAACGCACCAATCCCACCCACGCACCTCAACGGCTCCAACACCCCGACGACAATAAACGACTCCATGGGCATATACGGCACGGGCATCCCCGTCGACATGGCGAAAATCGGCGGCGGCGGGTCCCGGTTGTAGTAGGTTGTGAAATTATCGTTCGGCGGGGGTTTGTAGTACCGGCTTGTGCGGCGGGGTGTGCAGGGGCCGCAGATGCGGCGGGTGGACGC
>JADGKA010000688.1:0-15808 GCA_027604605.1 Borealophlyctis nickersoniae
GGCATGGAAATCAAGCGAAACCGTGCACAGAACACCCTCAGCATCAACCAGAAGAAGTACATCAACACTGTTCTCGAGCGCTTCAAAATGGCGGACTGCAAGCCCATCGACACTCCATTGGACGCAAATGCACAGCTCCAGCACTTGGAAACAGATCAACAGTTCGAAAACCCATCACTGTATCAGCAAGCAGTCGGCAGCATCATCGTAAGTGCGAAGCATTTCTTTAACAACCCGGATAGCATGTTCAGAGGATCCATCGGTTTGCTGGTGTCGAGCAGTGGCGACACGTTGCGAGATACCGAGGCGGGAGAAGAAAGCTTTGGCGAACTTGCTGATAAAAATGGAGTCACGGTCGGAGGTGATTGATTTCGGAATACCGTGAAGACGGACGACGTTCTTGAGGAAGTTTTGAGTCGTAGTGGGAGCGTCCCACGTACGTTTCGGGGCGGAAAGGTGAACTTCCTTGGACAGAGTGTCGATGTACAGAATGGCAGCGTCATTGCCACGGGGTGTCTTGGGAAGGAAGGCGAAGTCCATTGCGATATCGTCCCAATTGTTGACAAAAATGGCTAGCGGTTGCAAGAAACCCGGAAGGAGGTTGTTGCGCGGTTTGTTGCGTTGGCAGGAATCGCAAGAAGCGACGAAGTGGCGGACGTCTTTTTCCATCTTGGGCCAGTAATAACTGCACGTCAAGTGGTAATAAGTCCGTTGCCAACCGGTATGACCAGCGTAGATAGGGTCATGACGGGCGGAGAGGATATGGGTATGGAGTGCAGGTACGTCAGGGACGTAGAGGCCATCGCGGGAAGAGAAGCGGTGAAGATGGTGGACGTGTTTCTTGGAGATAGGTTCACCATTGGCGAGATCTTCCATGAGACCAAAGATCTCAAGGGTGAAATCATCAAATAGGAGCGAAGTCTTGATGTCTTGCTCGATGGTAGATTCGATGTTGATGGTGACAGTGTGAAGGTTATGAGGGAACGATTGTACTAGCTCTATTCGCTCTATTCACTCTATTCGCTCTATTCGCTCAGTTTCTTACAATACAAGTTCCCCGCTACTTATACTAGCTAAGTGACATGATGTCACACTTCTGGAACTTTCCAGACTGCGCGTCTAGCTTAGCTCATCAGCCCATCAACCTTAGCTAAGCCTAATTACGCGTCGCTATCATTCTAAGTACTGTAACAGACAGGAGAAACGCGAACGGTGGTGTCGGTTACATCGATGTTGAGGTCGGCGTCGGTGTCGGAATCGGCCGGTGAGTCGGGTTTAACGACGGGTTGCCGACATTTGGCACAGCGTGGTTCGTAGTCGGCGCGACGTGAGATAACATCAGCTACGGCATTCCACTTGCCGGGCAGGTACTGGATCTCGAAGTCGTACTCTTGAAGGAGTTCGACCTGACCGGCTTGTCGACGAGACAGGTGCGGTTGTGTATTGAGCCAGATCAGGGACTTGTGATCGGTGAAGGACTTGAAATGATGGCCAGCGAGGTACGGGCGAGCGTGTTTGATGAATTCGACGAGAGTAAGGAGTTCTTGCTCGTGAGCGGGATATTTGATCTCGGCAGATTTCATTTTGCGAGACCAGAAAAGAACGGGATGCACACCATCGGGATGAGTCTGGGCGAGCCAGCCTCCAACGGCGAAGCCGGAGGAATCGGTGTAGGTAGTAGTTGGAAGAGCCGGGTTGACTCAACGGAGGACCGACGCGGTGGTGATGCGGTGAGTCAGAGTCAGGAACGCGGGATGCTCATGGGGCGTACAGAGCCACTTGTTGGATTGGACGAGCAGGTTGGTGAGGGGAAGAGCGATGTCGGCGTAAGCGGTGATGAAGTCCTTGAAATAGTTGCAGAAGCCGAGGAAACTCGAACTTCGTGCACGGATGTCGGTGGCGGAAATTCTTGAACGGTAGCGACGATGCCGGGAGTAATGCTGATTCCTTCCTTGCTGACCAGGTGACCGAGAAATTCGACTTGAGATGTCTCGAAGGTACACTTGAATAGCTTGGCAAAGAGGACTTGTTCGCGCAGTCGCTGAAATACGGTACGGAGATGTTGAAGGTGCTCCGTCAGAGTCTTGGAGTAAATCAGGAGATCGTCCAAGTATGCAACATAGAGGTGTCATAAAGGTCACCGAATATGGTGTTAACCATTCTCATGAATATTGCCACTGCGTTGGTTGGACCGAAGGGTAGGACGACGAATTCGAAGTGTCCGTAACGGGTTCGGAAGGCGGTCTTCGGGCAGTCCTCAGGCGCGATGAGGATGTTGTAATAACCATCGCGAAGGTCGATTTTGGTGAAGACAGTTGCACCATGGAGGGGATCGCACAGTTCGGAAATGTTTGGTAACGGAGTGCGATCCTTGACTGTCTGCTTGTTCAGAGCACGATAGTTGATACAGAACTGGAGACCACCATCCTTCTTTTTGGCGAAGAGGACTGGTGCTCCATACGGTGAGTTTGACGGCGTAATGTAACCCTTGGAAAGGAGTTTGGCGAGCCGTATACGGAGTGCCTCAAGTTCCTCAGCGGAGAGGTGGTAAATCGGACGCCAGGGCGGCAGAGCGTTGTCGTCGATTAACTTGATCTTTTGTGCCAAGCCAGGGCTATCCGGCGGCAGCACGGTGGGCTCCTTGTAAACTACTCTAACACCCCCAGTCGACGCATGCATGCTTATGTAAGCTGCCAATTTAGCCAATCGCGTCAAATATCATCACGAGGACCCCGTTCACCGATTCAACTCCTTCTCACTTCTCACTTTCAGTCCCATCGTCTTCCGACACCCAATGAGCCAATCCAACTTGCTCATTTCCGCTCAATGCTTGCCAAAACAGCCTCTCCCACGCTCCCCGCACCACCCTTTCAAGTTTCCAGCCATCTGGAGCTCTTTCCGTCGTTTCCCGACCCTCTGCGACTTTTCGCACTTCGCGGTAATGTTTCCGCTTTCAATCCGGGTCTTCTGGGACTCTGTTGTTGACAATTTCAATGTTTCCAGCAAGCGCTGGCCTTTGGCGCTGGTCTGCATACGAGGCCCTTGACGTGGTTTGGTGGGTTTTCCATTCGGGAGCGGTTGGGCGAAGTCGGCGTCGGTCTTCTCATTCGTGAGACGATGCTGACGTTGAATCGTTTCCTTTTCGATGCATCCACACAGGGACTGCTTTCGTTGCGGGTCTCGTTGCGTTTCGTCGTTCGCGAGCTTCTTTGCTCGAGCGTGGTCGATTCGCACAATGGTGGGTTGTTTGCGTTCGGTTTTCGCACTCGTAGAGTTCGATTCGTTAGAGATCTCGCACTCATATTTAGGTTGACTAGTCAAGCCCGCCCAGCCTCCGTAAAGCCGCCAGACGCGTTTGAGAAGCGTTTGACTGCGCACCGGTCAACATCAGGAACACTGTTCCACCGGGTATCCGTAGGGCGAAGTCTAATAGCTCCATGGGGAAGCAATTTTGACTACAATAACACTTGGTAGAAACGAACCTCCTGATTTCGTAGATTATTTCACAATTCGGATGAGATAAATTGAATAAAGACTCATGGAGATACATCCATTTTTGTCCGGACACCTCCGATTTTTTTACACCTTTTGAGTCCTGCATGAACATCTCATTGGGGAAGCAGCTTCGATTACAATGGTGCTTATGGAAAAAGATGCCCCCAGTCCTTTATATTACGTTACAATTCAGACGAGATAAATTGAATACAAACTCATAGAGATACGCCAATTTTCGTCCCGAGATCTCCGATTTTTTGCTCCTTTTCAGTCCTGCATAAAATAGTCCTCATCATCTTCATCTTCTTCATCCTCTTGAGCCCAGAATTCATCGTCACCACCCAGGCAATTGTCATCTCTAATTGACTCTGCTATATCCTCATAGTCTAGCATGCCCTCCTCTTTGCCAACCAATCTCTCCTCTGGCTCAACGGCAAAAATCGCGGCATCTTCCCCAGCATCCGACACCTCATCCATCTCAGACTCCGACTCTGAATCCGAGATATCTATAATGTACTGTTGTCTCTCTTCTTCAGTCATGGGCTGGTATAGCCTAATACGGTGTGGGTGAATGAAATTGTTCTCCCACTTGACCGCGTTGTTCACCAGCCGTTTCAAGACATCAGGAGTGACACGTTGAAAGCCTTCCAAAATGAGTTTTGTGACCCGCCCAAAATCAGAGCCATCATTTTCCCCAGCCACATAGTTTTTGGTGATTCCCCATGCACGCTCAATGGGGTTCAAGCGCGGGTGGTAGGGGGGCAACCACACCACGCGATGCCCGTACGTTTCCGCGATTATTTCGGCATTTGGACGAGGGTTGTAGCCGCGTGCCTGTAAGAACACCATGTTATCAGTTGTAACCTGATGCCTTGAACTTATACGGTGATGCTCCCACCTTCAGCAGCTCCAAAAGCTCCTTCACTGTCTTGTATCTCGACGTCTCCCCTTTTTTATTTTTCTTTTTGAGAGCAACACGCAGATCATCGTCAGAGATACCAAATGTCTCCACTAGGAGTCTGACGATGCCGTCCTTTTTGAGATCCCGCAGACGTGTGTCTTTTGGACGCCGATGGTACGCTGCATTATCCATGATAAAAACAGCCTTTCGGTTGTGGTGCTCCTTGAGCTTTTCAAAGTCACCACCCTCCCCAGTGCATTCATTTCGGCGTCAATATTTCGAATGTCGCTGGCACAATTCCTTGCCATATCAAATCGTTTGTATGCCCCGCGGCGATGTATTGCTGCACCGGGAATTTTGTTCCCATTGGCTTCATATTCACGCCAAATGTTGGACACGGAATTATGGCTCATGCCGCGTGTAGAAAGTTATGGGGAAATACTAGTGATGTATTATCCGATCGTAATATAATCCTACGACCCTCCTACTTATACAGTTTTTCTTCCATCTGAAACTCTCTCTCCTGAGTCAGATGACTCTTAGCTAATCCGCCATCTATCCTAACTAGGCTAGATTACACGGCGCTACTCTAACTATTCTAACAGCGCGATACACGGCGGTGCGGGTTCGCGGATTTGCTGTAGGTACCCTGCCATTGGAAAGTGAATGATTAAAACGACGTACTTGAAAATGATGTTGCTTTGTTTCTTACGTTCTAGCCATGCTCTCCTCCAGCTTCATGCATTCAAAAACACGAAGTGCCATTGCCTTTTTCTCGTAGGTAAACATCTTGCCATTTGAGCGAGGCTCGATTGTGCGAAGAGGGATCAAGTTTTGGACGCTTTTGGGACATGATTGTGTGATATGATCACGTCCTTTGCAGATAAAACAAGGTAGTGGAATGGGTGAGTACAGGTCTGCTGAAGCCGCGGCTGTTTTTCGCTTTCCGAGTTTGCATTGGGGACATTTGTCTTTCCTGTGGGATGGTCCCTTACAGATTGAGCATCTGTAAGTTCGCTTTTTGGTGATCGGAGATGGTGTAAGTCTGCGAGGAGACGCAGGGAGTGTACGGCGCAGAGGAGACCGATGAGGAGACCATTGGGAAGTGTGTGGTGAGTGCCGAATTTGGGAAGGGCTGATGTGCCTGTCACCCCTGGAAGGGCTTGGGGTGACACTCCAGCGTTGACTAGTTGCCCTAGTGGGTGTTTGGGTGTCTGGTGGTGTCATAGTAAAGATGGTGGTGAAGAGAGAAGACGAGAAAGAAAATGCGGCGGTGAGGGGGTTTCAGTTTCGCTTTGAGGTGGCTTAGATGTGGCTTGAAAATCGCCAGATATACTAGTAAGAGAACAAATTCAAGACCGGTGTATTATCTACAAATAATACTATGACTTTTTTGACGGGGACAATGAGGCAAGACACCTATTTCAATCTACTTAGTGCAGGAATTTTCGGCGAGGAGTTTGGTGGTCTGGTTGGCCCACAAACAAATTTTTGGGGAAGACCTATTTATGGGTGGGCGTACTCTAACGCTGTTTGTTGCAGTTGCGACGGCGGCGCATACGGCGGCGGCTGTTGACGTTGCTTTGACGTCTTCTGTTTCGCCTACAAAAATCATAACGCAGGTAGGTTGTTTCCGTTTGCGTTTGCGTTCGCGGGTGCGTTCAGGGACCGGTTGTCGGCGTTCGCGGACCGGTTGTCGTTTGCATTCGCGGACCGGTTGTGTCTTGGGCGCTGCTTCTCTGGGCGCAGCTCCTCTGGACGTCGCTGCGTCCTTGGGCGACGCCTCAACTAATGCGTCTCCCTTCTCTCCGTTTTCCAATTCCCCCACTACTTCATCATCGTCTTTTTCCTTCCTTTCCCCCACTCGGCGCACACGGACGCACGCGGCTTCGTTAGCCGCTCGGGGAGGACGATTCGTGGGGACGGGGACGAGTCTTTTTGCTGGCGCGGTCGGCGCTGTTGTGTGTTCTTCGTCCGGTGTTTGCGCGACATGCGCAAACAGAGCGAGGTGAGCTTCCTCGTCTTCATCACCGTTCAATTTCTTGATTTTCTTCATGTTTTTGGAATTGCGCAGCCGCCGGTCACAACGCTTTGTCGCTGCGCTCCCTCCTCCACGTCCGGCACCTCCCCGACCTCCTCTGCGGCCTTGGCCGCGTTCACTACCACCACCGCCTCTCCCAGCACGCGCCACCATTGACGCCGACGTCTCGTCGTCTTTTTCTTGTTCCGCTGTGAGTGGTTGTCGGTGGGGTTCCATCACTTGGTCGTCTCGCAGTCCGGCGCGTCTCAATGGGAATTGTGATTTCATTTCGCTAACTTCCCTCAGCATGCGTTCCAGATTCGTGACGAGGTCTTCTATCAGGTTCGTTTGGGCAGCAAGTCTCTCTTTCATCATTCGTTGTTGCTTTCCCATCATTACTTGTTCACAAAGTGACTCACTAATCGACTCAATTGTCGAATCTTCATTCATTTCATTCTCAACCCTCATTAGGGCGAGCGACTCCCCAATCTCAGCCCTCATACGGGCGAGCGCCTCCGCCCACGGAGCCCGCATAACCGGCGGCAGCTCCTCCTCGTCTTCAACGTCGCTATCTCCACCACCCAACCCCAATCTTTCTTGCGAGCGCGCACCACTGGCAGCAGCTCGCTCCTCTTCCTCCCTCCTTCGCCTTTCCACCACCTCTCGCAAGCGCGCGTGTCTGGCTGCGACTTGCTCTTCCTCCTCTTCATGTGAGCGCGCACACATGGCAGCAACTCGCTCCTCTTCTCGCGCACAAGCGGCAACAACAACATTTGCTCGTCCGTCTTCGGCGATGCGGAACCGCACGGTCTTGGTGGGTTCTGGGTTCGCTGGGTCCTTGGGGTTTGCGCGGGAGATCAACGTTGGGGAAGATCGTGGGGATTGCGGGGCAGTCATCATTGACTGTTGGAGGGTCATCGTTGGGATGGTTGGGTCCTAGCTAGCACTTAGCGTAGATTTTCGGCGACGGTTTGGGCTCATAACCTGTAGAAGGTTATTGAGAGGTACTAGTGATGTATTATCCGATTGTAATATAATCCTGCGGTCCCCCCTCTTATACAGTTTTTTCTTCCACATGAAACACTACCCCTGAGTCACATGACTGTTAGCTAATCCGCCTATCTACCTTAGCTAATCTATATCACGCGTGGCTATCATATGAAACTACTCTAACAGGTTTGACATCATTTTTGGCATCCGCGACGTGCGTCGCTGTCAAAACTGCATCCAAACGTGTCACAACTTCAGAATCACAACCAAATGCACGCAAATAAGCAGAAGATTCGCTGGACGTATTATTATACTCCTTTTTAGCGTCGGTGTTGTTAACCTTAGCCTTTTCCTTCTTATACTTTTTGAACTTTGCGCAGTCACTCTTGATGTGACCCGTCTCCTTACACCAGAAACAAACAATATCCTTGTTGTTCGGGCAGTCATAAGGCTTAGGAGGCTCGCGTTTATCACACATCCTTCCCGGTACAGGGGCAGCGTCCGCCTTCCTGCGCTGCTTGGGCGGGTGCTCGTCTGACCAACCACGGCTCTGATACGCGGAGAGAGCTGCTTACTGAACCTCAGGGAGCGTGACATCACTCCATGTGTACTGAGAACCCGTGGGTAGCCTCGCACCGCACATCGCCATCGCAGTGGGCATCGCCATATCGGCGATCCATTTGCCATGTTCATTAGATGAACGACGCAAACCACTTAAGAACCACGTCTTAAGATCATTCTGGCTGAATTCAGCAGCCGACTCTGCAGCCCGTGCTTCCGACGACAGCTTGGTAAAGCTCGTTGTGTAGTCACGACGGCTCAGAACAAATCGCAGAGCGCGTAAGCGTTCTTTCACGGTATTCTGCGTATTCACAGGCGCGAAATGCGCCCGGAACGCGGCAATGAATGCCTCTGGAGTGTGAATCGAGGGTTCCGCTTCAATCCACCACTGCGAAGCAGTGCCCTGAACAAGGTGCCGAGCCATATGCTGCACATATGCTTTACCTTCACGTTCAGCTGGATCATCAAAGAGATCGAGGAAGTCGTGATGCGCATGAAGAAATCCGGAGACGGCCATGGCGTTAGCGTCCTTGTTGCCGTGGAACTTCTGTAGGTTGCGGCCTTGACAATCGCGCTTTTCCTTGTTGAGGCGTGCGACCTCGGAAGAAGAGGAGCCACGGTTGTTGAGGATTTCGACGAGTTGTGATTGACCTTGAAAGAGGCGTTCCTCGAGATCGTGTTGATGTTGACGGTCGGCGTAGTACATCTTCATAAAGCCTGGGTCGCAGAAAGCGTTGTCGTCAACTTCTTGTTCCGGGTCCGATATCTCGTAAACTGGATCATCGACGTCCTTGGAATCAAGCGGAGGGGTCTTTCCCGGCGATGGTTTAGCCGTCACGTCACCCGGTTTGGTGACATTGTCAGCGGGGTCTGGCTTCTTGCCCTTCCCCAACTGGTCCTCCGTCTCGTGTATTTCCGTCATTGTGACGTGTTTGAGGGCAGAACTGACACAGTGTCGGTGTCAGAAAGCGAATGGTGTGCTCAAATATGTCACGGAAGCGTTGTGACAGGTTTGAGGTGGTTTTCGCCGACGAGTTGGTGTGCGCGTTGCAAATGCGCAGTCAAATGTGTCACAGCGACGTTCCAACCCACAAACCGTTGCAGAACCCAGCAGAGGTTCCCTACTTGCTGTAGCAAGTCTCCAGACCGTCCCTTGGCGCCTTCTGCTACTTCCAACCAGCAGCAGACGTCCACACCAAAAACCGGCACTGTTTCCCCCTAGTTTGTCGACAGGAGAACCTTCCCACCAGTCCAAATAACCCAACCAGCGTCCAGACCGTCCAAAACCGTCCAGACCAGCCCAACAGAGTCCCAGAACGCACCAAGGCAACTGCAGCGACTGCAGGGAGCGAAAGGGGCGTTGGGGTGTTGTTGTAGGGGTGTGTGGGCGCCGTATGGGGGGTTTTGAGCGTTCCTATTGCTTTATATATGGAAGAACAACAGAAAAGCAAAAATAAGCTGTATCTTCCCAGGCTAACGCTTGGGAAGTGCTACCATGTGGTAACTGAGTGAGGAAGCGACTGTTAAAGAGCACAGGGACACAGTGTAAGAAGGACTCGGTCTAGAAGGGAATGGGACATCTAGGAACGCACGTTCCTAAGGGTATCCAGAAGGGTATCCCCTAGCCCGCGCATTATTTTTCTTCTCTTCCGTTTCATCTTTGAAACTCGTTTGCACTTGTTTCGTGCTCACACAACTAGGAGAGCACACTCCTAGGGAGCGTACACTCCTAGTTCCCCACTCCCCTTTCTCTGTTTTTCACGCAAATTTGTGAAACTGTCTCATAGCTCGGAAGTCCGTTGACTTCCTCGCTTATTCTCTTTTCTTGGCTTCATAGCCTATTTTTAGATCAGTCTCTTGCTGGGATAGTTAGGGTTGGGAGGGAATATAAATAGCGTGTACTTTGTATCAGTAAACATCAGGCAATCACAGTTTTTCTCTCGTTTATCACATTCTGTCCTGACTCTTGTACCGGATTGCTTCACTTATTGTCTCGTGCTTCCTACTCACTGCTCTAAAGACTGCTCCCCTCTACATGGTAGCACTTCTCGGTCTTCCTACTGTTTTCTTCACCACTTTCGACTTCTCGTCTGCATTCTATCATGTCCCAATCTCTTCGTCTTCACGACCCCCTCTCGTACTTCAACCCGGATGGCACGGCCAACCAAGACATGACCACCCTTACCGACGAACAACGGGGTCAACTCATGATGGCTTTTGCCAACAATGCCCGTGCACAGCAAGCTGCTGCTGCTGGGCAGCAAGCTGCTGCTGCAGTACAACAACCCGCTGCTGTCGCTCCACCTGCAATAGCCATCCCTGACACTCACCATAAACGGATGGTCAAGACCCTCTACGACGGGCTCAAGAAGTATGATGGACGCAAATCTGTTGCGCACCTGCAATCCTACCTTTGCGGCGCACACCACCCTCTTTTCCTACACCAATATGAGCGATGTCGACCGCATCCTCACTGCTGCTGTGCACCTTACCGGCACAGCCGACATTTGGTGGCGCTCTCAAGATCTCAACACCATCAACACTTGGTCTGCCTTCGAAGCGGCCCTCAAGAAACAATTTTACCCAGTCAACGCTGTCCAAGTTGCTCGCGACAAGCTTGCCAACATCCGTCAAACCAAGTCGGTTCAAGACTATCAGGAACGTTTCCAGCAACTCCTACTTCAAATCCCGGATATCAGCGACTCCGAAAAGGTTGACCCTTTCATCCGGGGTCTCAAACCCAACGTTCGCCTCCAAGTTAACCTTGTCACCTCTGTCTACTCGGAAACAAAGAACGTTACCTTCGCATGGGTCTGTCAACTCGCTGGTACCGCTGACACTATCCTTTTCAACTCTGCCACCAACAATCGCCCTTCGCAGCCCCGCAGTCCAGCAAACAACGGTCCAGTGCCCATGGAAATCGACGCCGTAACCACCGACGGCAAACGCCAGAAACTCACCGACAAAGCCAGAGAATGGCTTCGCAAGAACAAGGGTTGTTTCTTCTGTCGCAAGCCTAACGTTGATCATACGGCCAAGAACTGCCCTGAGAAACTCAAGGTCGCATCTGTCACCACCACCAAACCTGCTGCCACCACGCCGGCATCTTCCCAGTCGGGAAATGCCTCGACCCAGTAAACCTCTCAGCTCCACTTTCTGGGTCAAACTTTGGAGCTGAATCACCAGAGGGAAAGGAACGCAGCTTCCTAGGAGCGCACGTACCTAGGGAAGCACTCTCCTACCCTGAACGCATTTCAGTATCAGCACCTGCAGCACCTGGTTCGACCACCACACCGTTGTCACTACCTGTCTCGTTATCTCTTCCGGCTTTATCAACCTCGGTTTCACTGTCAACCTCAACTCCACCATCTCCCTGCAAGGTTCCTATCGGCCTGCGTGCCGCAATCAGGGCCGTTGCAGACCCACCTGTACAGCTCGGTTTCTCGGCTACCCTCGCTGGGCGGCATTCCGTCAAGATCTTGTTAGATACTGGCGCAAGCGGTATTCTAATCCACAACAACACTGCGCAGCTGTTGAAAGTGTTAGAGTATAGCGACGCGTAATTAGGCTTAGCTAAGGAAATGGGTGGATTAGGTAACTGATTAGGTAACCTTGGAGGAAGGTTCTGGAAGGATCGCGTCATGATGGTTGGGAAGTATAAGTAGGAGAGCGCTTGTAGGATTGTATTACTGGCGACTAAGAGATTACATGTATTGCCCAATAACCTTCTATAGAAAGAAACAGCGCAACCTTTTTCTTGTGCCCTCACGTTTGGTAACAACACCACCGCTTCAACTTCCTCGGTTGTTACCTCTACCCTTTCCTTTGGCACCTACTCGGACCCATTCAGTTTCGTCATTGCACCCATCAGTCACGATATCATCCTCGGCACTCCATGGTTTGAAGCCATGGAGCACATTGATATTCGTTGGGGTAAACGGACCATCAAGTTTTCTGATAGAGATGGCTCACGTCATGAGTTGTTGGGTCGACTCCCTGTATTGACAGAGCAAGCCCTTGTTATTCCTGCACCAGTGCCTCAAGTAGAGGCATCCGGCTACCTAGGAATGCACGTTCCTAGGGTATCCACACCCACACCTGCAACAAAGGCCTTCCAGATCTCTCCCGCTGTTCAACAACCTGAACTGTTAAGCATATCTCTGCCTCCCGTACCAGCACCACCTGTTCAAGTCAACCGGATTCAACTCATGCCTTGTTCCTCCGTCAACCGCACTTTACAGAATTCAAAGTTTGCGGCTATCATCTGACTTCAACTTGATATTCTTTTTGATCCTAAGGCATTCGCTAATGCCATCCAGCTTCAAGATCAAGATCACCTACCCGAAATCCAGCAAATCATCACCGAGTTTGCACCTGTCTTCGCGGATCCAACCGAGATGCCTCCTGATCGGTCGGTGAATCACCGCATCAAACTCATCGACGAATCAGCACCAACTCCGTTCAAGCCCATCTACCACCTGAAGCCTGAAGAACTTGAAGTTCTTAGGAATCGGTTGATTGAACTCCTTGAAAAGGGATTCATTCGCCCTTCCAAATCACCCTTCGGTGCTCCTATTCTTTTTGCTAAAAAAAAGAATGGAGGACTCCGACTCTGTATAGACTATCGGGCTTTGAACAAGCAAACCGTCAAGGATCGCACTCCTCTCCCAAACATCTCTGAACTGCGCGCTCGCTTCCTCGGTGCTAAATTCTTCATCAAACTCGACCTCCGTGATGGTTATTACAACATTCGCATCGCACCTGAAGACATTCCGAAAACTGCTTTCCGCACTCGCTACGGTCACTACGAGTTCACTGTCTTACCCTTCGGCCTTACCAACGCCCCTGCAACCTTCATGCGAATGGTCAACAACATCTTTGGTGATCTTTATGATCAATACCTTGTCGCCTACCTCGATGATTTAGTCATCTTTAGCAAAACTTACGAGGAACACCTTCAGCACATCCGTGAAGTCTTTCAGCGGCTTCAACGGCATCAACTCTTCGTCAAGATGTGCAAGTGCGAATTCAGCAAGTGTCAGGTTGAATTCTGCGGACACTTGGTCGACTTCAACGGCATCAGCATCACTCCCGGCAATGTCAAAGCAATTCAGGAATGGCCTATCCCTCAGGACGTCTCGGACATTCGCGCATTCCTTGGCTTCGCCAACTACTTCAAGGATTTCATCACCGCCTACGCCGATTCCACCTTACCTCTTACGGAACTCCTGAAAGAGACCACCAGTTGGTGTTGGACACCATTGGAACATTGCTCCTATCTCCTCCTGATTCACCGCATCTCTTCGGCACCGGTCTTGCAATACTTCGACCCCAACCTACCTGTTCACACGTACACCGACTCCTCCGGCTTCGCCATCAGCGGTTGGTTAGGACAACCTCACCCTGACAGCATGCACCCCGTATTATTCTGGTCCCGCAAGATGCAACCAGCCGAAACCCGTTACCCCGTACATGAGCAAGAACTCCTTGCCTTGGTTGACTTCATTAAGAACGCACGTCCCTATCTCGCCGGACGCAACTTCCAAGCTTACACGGACCACAAGTCTCTCATATGGCTCAACACTCAACCTCACCTCTCACGACGTCAAGTACGATGGGTTAAATTCTTACAAGACCACGACTTCGACCTTCAGTACCTTCCTGGCAAGTGGAACAACATCGCTGACCTTCTATCCCGGCGCCCTGACTATGCCCCTCACTGCATCAAGTGTCGCCAACGCGTCCAAACCTTAGGAGAGGAAGGAACGCACGTTCCTAGTGCCCCCGGACAACTAGGAACGCACGTTCCTAGGGTACACGACTCCCCCTAACACGCAGCCGCAACACCAGTCAACCTCGATACTTCCACCGCCCGCCTTGCAGCAATCAAGGACGGATTGATCTCGGATGATTACGCACTCGAAATCCTGCTATTATTAGAGGATCCCAGCACCGCAACCAAGTCTCAGCAACATGTCTTTCGTCGCTACTCCTCCAAAAACTGCCTCCTGTACTACGACGATCGTGTCTATGTACCCGACATTCCAGCACTACGACCTGCGGTCCTTTCTGAACACCATGACACCGTCTTCTCCGGTCACCCTGGCTGGACACGCATGTTCAACCTCATCTCTCGGAACTATTTCTGGCCCTACATGGAACGCAACATCCACAATTTCACCGATCCTGCGATTCCTGTCAACGGAACAAACCCCGCAACACCTCGACTCCCGGTTTCCTGCATCCATTTCCTGTTCCAGAAGGCCGCTGGAAGGATATTGCTCACGACTTCGGCTTTCTGCCCAAGACCCGCTCTGGTCACGACGCATTCTCTCTCTGGATCGACCGCCTCACCAAACGTGTCAAGATTGTTCCAACCACCAGCACCGTCGATGCCAAGCGCGCCGCCGATATCTTTCTCAAGAATGTCTTCAAAGATCATGGTCTCCCCTCTTCTATCGTCATCGACCATAACTCCAACTTCACGTCCAAGTTTCTGCGCGCTGGTTTCACTCGTCTCGGCATCAACCAACACATTTCCACTTCTCGTCATCAACAGACCGACGGACAGTCAGAACGTGCTATCCGAGTCATCAAAGAAGCTCTCCGCTCCTTCGCTGGCTACAAGCAAGACACATGGGATGAACACCTCTGGGTTATCGAATTCAGCTTCAACAACTCAGTTAACACTTCTACTGGTTTCACCCCTTTCTTTTTAGACACCGGTCAACATCCACAGTCACCCACTTCTCTACCCCCTGCGACATCCTGCCCTGCGGCTAATCAGCTCACCAATCATCTTGCCGATCTTCTCTCTGTCGCCCGTGACCGCCTGCGCAAGGCTCAAGATCAACAAGCTGCGCATTACGACCGCACTCGCTCCTTGGTACCTTCTTTCACAGTTGGTGACCTCGTATTTCTCAACCGCACCGGCATCAACTTTGCTCCTGAATCACAACGTCCCAACACTCTTCTTTCCAAATAGCTCGGCCCCTTTCGGATCAAGTCTTGCGATCCCAAGGACAACTTCACCCTGGAACTTCCTGTCACCATGTCACGTCTTCACCCAACCTTCCACGCTTCAGTCTTATGCCCTTACATTGACCCTCGACTTCACTTTCCAACTTGCACTGTTCCCAACCGCCCTCCTCCTGACATCTATGATGAGTACCAAGTCCAACGCCTTCTTGACAGCCGTAGTTACCACGGCAAACCCCAGTACCTTGTCAAATGGCTCGGCTACCCCGACTCTGAAACTACTTGGGAACCTGCCTCCGAACTCCATCCTGCCTCGTCCAAGACTTTGAGGATTCTCGCACCTCCTCGGGCTCGAATCTGGTGGGGGTGTAAGAAGGACTTGGTCTAGAAGGGAACGGGAGATCTAGGAATGCACGTTCCTAAGGGTATCCAGAAGGGTATCCCCTAGCCCGCACGTTATTTTTCTTCTCTTCCGTTTCATCTTTGAAACACGTTCGCACTTGTTTCGTGCTCAAGTAGGAGAGCACACTCCTAGGGAGCGTTATTGAAGTAGTTCAAGCATAGGTTATGGAGGAATCACTATATTGGTCACTAGGGAAGAAGCACCATGTTCTACCCCTTATATACTACATGATGTTACATGGAAGAAAACTACTCGACCAATCAGACGCGGGCTTGGTACAAGCCACACATCTATCCTAAATAGGTTAAAGTACGTGGCGTTATATCCAACACCCCCACTCGACGCGTAATGCTTACATAATCCGCCTATTTTCCAAATCGGGATAAATTGCGCCGCATGACCCATTCCGCCGATCCAACTCCTTCTCACAAGCTACTTTTCACCCATCGTCGTTGCCCAC
>JADGKA010000689.1:0-15804 GCA_027604605.1 Borealophlyctis nickersoniae
GAGGGGAGTTGGGCGGGGGACATGTATGGATCCATGATTGTGTTGAATGAATGATGGTTCATGCACAGATGAAGTTAAGTTAGAGTAGGTAGATGGGCCGTATGTTTGTGGGGGAGGTCGCGTGGGGTGGGGTCGTTCTCTTTGTTTGTGTTTATCGTCTTTGAAGTGTGAGATCAGAATTCCAAGCAGCTAAGCACCTCAAGCACGTCACGGATGGTATCCGATGGTTTTTTGTTGGAAAGTGTGAGCACTCTCAACGCATCGTCCTCCCCCATTTCCAAGCCGAAATGAGCCGGAGCCTGCTGCCCATGGACGATGCGGGAATCGACGACCTAGTTCGTAAGCTCGAAACAGGCGGCTACGTTCCGCAACTATTGCGGACGGTGGACGGGAGTCAGCTGGTTACTCGCAGGTACCTCCGTCTATCAGAGTCATTCAGCGCGCCGCGTTGTTAACGTGTTGGTAGGCGCCTTCGAACCGACGTAGAAAAGAGCTTAGATGAGGCAGGAGGTTTGGCAGTCGGCTTAAGCCTGATACGGAATTTCTGGGTGTAGATATATTGACAGAGACCCTGAAAGGTCGCTTGGCCATGGTAACCCTACAGAACGCCTTGGGAGTGGACTTGAGTCATATCGAGGAAGCAACGCAAGATTTGATCAATGACAGCGGAGGATCCATTGTTATCGTTCAAGGACATGTAATTTCCAGGTGGTACGGCGGAATCATGCCCCTTTAGCCACCTGCTTGCTCTGACATTGGCGCTGTGTGTAGTAAATACCTTGACCAAATGACAATTGAGATCAATTCCTTGATGGCCAAAATGGGTCAATTGACGATTATGGATCTGTGTGAAAAGTATGCGCTACCGGCAGATTGGCTTCAACCTGTGCGTATGATATGTGAGATCCTCTCAACTGCACCTGTCCAACTTCCAACATTTCGCAGCAAGTGGAATCCAAACTCGGCGATACCATCCATGCTCATGCAGACACTACGGACCGAGGTGTCTATTATACCAAAGAGTTCTTTGAGAGGGGAAAAACAACGGTTTGTGCCGCCATGAATGAGAAGACAAGGTATTATAAGAGGTGAACCAAGTTCGGGAAGCCACTCCACTTTGTGGTCTAATGTCATGCATGGAAGTCCAACATCATTGGAGGAACTTCAGAAAGAGTTTCCCCACATTCACCAAAGAATATTCTATTGTACGTCGGTTGGGTGGGGAGACCTGTTGTCTTACGTCGCATTTGGAATGCTCACGTTTGTCCCTGGTGCAGCAATCGTGGAGTCGCTTATGAAGGAGCATCGCGTACTTGGAAAATTAAAGGGACGGAAAGACAACGCTGTATTTGTTCCTAACGCACATGTAGAATCCATTTATAGTCTCCTGGATTCTAGAATCTCACAGAATCGATATCTCGGTAAAGGTGTACCCTCAAATGTTTGTCACAACGACCAAATCTGATACCCAATCTGCAGAGTTCGATACTATTGCGGAAGCGGATATTCGGGACCCACAGTCGTTTGCGAAAGAGAGGTATCCATCATCAGTGATCCTAAGCGGCTGCATCATACATGAATCGCTGCTTGCTGAGATTGAATGCGCCGTGGAAGATGCCATTTCGGCAGATTCCTGTGTGGATATAGCGGTAAGGACATACAAGCAATTTGGGTGGAAACGCGAAACGAACAGCTGACAACGTGCAGGATGTACTTCCTATCTCCGTGAGTGATTCGGATTATTCAATCATCCTGAATCACATTTCCAGCATGGAGGCCAGTGCCGAGTCGCCAGATACAGTGACCAGGGTGTTGGAAAGCCGCTTTGTAACGTCTCAGCGGTTCATCGATGGTTGTTTGGCGAAACTTGATCCTGCCATTCGCGCTAGAGTCAACGCGGTGCATGCCCGGACGCATGCAGAGCGAGAGAGAATTCACGCAGAAAAGGAAGGAGGGGAAGGCGGTAAGGGAAAGGGCAAAGCTTCGGGTCGCTTTTTCAGAAAAGACTCGCCCCACCAAGGTGAAGACATTGGCCCCGAGGAGGTAAGGATTCAATCTGAACCATTCGCCATTCTCACCCATGACTTACTCATTTGTGTCCAAAGGTAGCGGAAGTGATCCAAAGGGAACACCCCGAGATGCCTGCCGTGGTAGCATACGCAATGGGACGACACCTCGCACCATTTGCCACCAGCATTTTGCAGTCAATGCTTGCCTCTGTCTTCCTTCCGGCAGCGAGCCCCTCCAACGTGAGCAGCCCGAATGAATCTGGTCGACTAGCAGCTTCCGAAAGGAGTATGAGCCAGCTGGCAGAACTATGGACGCTCATTCTTCTGTGCAAGCGGGGCATCGATTTGTTTGAAGGTAAAAAGTCCAGACCGGCGTGCCTACTTTGGCGTGAAATACTAGAGTAACATCGCCATTTCTCCTTTCAAAAAGGTCTGCCTGTGTGCGAACAGCTACAACAACACCTTTTACAAACCCGCTGCGCAGAATTATACAGCTCTCTCTGTATATTTTTGGTCTCAGAACTCGTACCTCTGTCTGAGACGGATGCAGCTGCAACATCGCGGGAATACGTCCGCACCATTGTGGGACAGTTGCCGGACACGCTTCAAACCTTTTTGTCGGAAGTGGAAGCCGCCTTGGACGGCAAGGTATGCCTTACGCTTTTCCAGCCAAAAACTATACGCTGAATGCCCCTTTATTTCTCAAGAGTGTTTCGACCTTCATTGATGCCACGCAACGAGTACAATCGTCCTGTCCAGAAGCTGCGCGTTGCTTTCCTGAAGGGGGAGATACTCAACTTGACCAACGAATCCTTGCGCACCACCGTAACTCTCTCGAGGGACAGCTGCGAACGGCCGAAACGCCCTCGCTAATCCTGCATCTGACAATCCTCCTATTATTTCAACGATGCAATCCGGGTGCAATGCTGGACGCGTCGGGGCGATTCGTGCCGCAAATTCTGCGACGTCTTGAAGGGCCCCTTGAAGAGATGATGGTGACTGGAGAGGAGGAAAACGCCTTTGCGATATTGTCATCTTTCCAAAAGGGGATTATTGCGGCCTTGAAATCGCCGGATAAACCTGAGCTTGAGTCGCGGCTCAAAGGCCAAATGGAATTAGTACGGCGCATTGGGCTTTCAGTATAGCTTTTGTCATGTTGGCAATTGAAACTTAATCAGATTTTTCTATAACAAGAGAGCCTACTCTATTTACAAGCTGTTCTAATCTAAAGGGCTTTCTTGCTTTTATAGCCCTTGGTGAAGTCCTCATTTGTATCAGGTGAATCATCTGAAACATCCGAATCTTCTAGGTCTAAACGGGACTCCATGATATATTCAATGTCTTCCCGCAATTTCTCACAATAATAATCAATGGCTATGAGTGGGGTCCGTCAAAGATCGACCGGACATCAAGGAGAAATGATATTTTCGGCACCTGACTTACGCAGATCATTTTGGTCGGTTCCAAATGGATGTTCAATCTCCTCCGCTAACGAAAATCCACAGCTTTAGTAGCCTATAAAGCAGGAAGCAGCAT
Source organism: Borealophlyctis nickersoniae (assembly GCA_027604605.1). Taxonomy (NCBI): domain Eukaryota; kingdom Fungi; phylum Chytridiomycota; class Chytridiomycetes; order Rhizophlyctidales; family Borealophlyctidaceae; genus Borealophlyctis; species Borealophlyctis nickersoniae. The sequence continues at coordinate 3,546 of JADGKA010000689.1, forward strand.
CGCACAAGCAGGATACCTATTGCATCAGCCCCAAAGTAAGCAAATGCGGCAACGAAGGTCACGAACACCAATGCCCATCCCAGTTGGCGGACCAACTGAACCGGTAGCGCAAGGAAATAGAGCAGCAGGATCTGTTGATGCGCTGGATCACTGGGAGGATTCAAAGAAGGTCATCAGAAAATGACAAGGGAGGGGGTACCTGCTTCAGATGTACGTCATATGATCGTGGCATGGGAACATACAGAATCTGCGAGGTCATCGTATCAGAAAACGTCACAACATGGAGAGAGAGTACCTATCAAACCTGACCTGCTCAAACTTTGTTACGGCATCTATCATACTGGCAACAGCACTGTTGATTGATGGGGTATCCTCGGGGTCAATCAGATTTTCCTGCCGTGTCCGCCGGATATATGCGGATATTCGGTGAATAACGTCAAGAGGGACGTTTATCACTAGCCCGCTGGTCTGCGTTTGTACGTGCTGAATTGTGGCAGACCTTTTACGGCGAAATAGAGCAGACTTTCGCGGAGTGAAGAACGGAGAAAGAGGGGATCCCTTGTTGCCGCCTCTTGCTGCGGCGCGATTGCTCAAAAAGGAGGCATCAGAGTCACCGCGAAGCAAGGGCTGAACTTGTTTGAGGTCGTTTGTCTTTGATGTCAGCGATTCGGCAACAGCACCCTTGTTATCAACGCAAACCAAGCTGGACCGGTAAGACTGCGATTCGAGACGTTGCGGAAGAAGTCGTATAAACTCATCCTTGTAACGCGCGTTTTCCCCGCGTAAAGCGTGTTTTGTGGCAATTGCCACGCCGAGCAGTAGCTTCATAATCTGAAGCTTTTCTTGCCGTCCTTCGGGCGTTGGTGTCTTCACGCTGTTCCAAAGTAAGCGGGATAAATTGCGAATCTGAGTTCAACGAAGGAGAAATGCCCATGTTTGAGAACGACCTCGCTGCTCAGTGGCCATTGGCAATACATAAAATACCTGAGTCGCAAGGGTTGTCCAATGTTGAGCTCCTTGCCAATATCGGTCGAATGCCCTGTTTGTGCGAAAAGCTAGCAACATTGCGAGAGCAACTCCCAGTAATGAAATCATCCTGAAACAAGCCCAGTTGGAATGAAATCGAAATCGATCCTACTGATTAATCCTTATCCTCCTACTGATTAATACTGATTAATTAAAACTGTCCTTACTTGTCTTCCATCCACAAACGAGGACTGACACGCTGATGAAGAACACAAACAAGTGTGCTCCATAAGCACGTCAACGCAACGACGGGAATAATGCGGACAATAATGGTTTCTCTAAACCGGAGTACGCTTCCAAGGGATTTCAAGTAAGAAAGGTCCATCTTGTTCTCTGCGTCCAATGCAGAGATGCAGAGATGGCATTTGAGGAAGACGATGGCTGACGTAAGCGATGGCCTTGTCCCGACGCGAGCAAGTTTCTCTAAGTCGTGTGATCTCCGTCCGTCTCGCCATTTGCATTCGCTTCAGGTTGTCCCAAAAAAAAACTGAATAGCTGAGCTAGCCGGAAAGCATTCGCTTTTGAAGCAGAGGCTAAGACTATCTAGGGTGGGCAACGGAAGAATACGCCACCCCGGGACAATTTGCCGAATCAAAACGCAGTCACACGGGCAGAAGAGAACCCAGAACATGACAAGAAGGAAGGGTCGCATGCGGTCCTCGATCTCACCAGAAAGCGTAGAGAAGTCGACCAATCCTCCGTTGAGCAGCGCATCCGAATATAAATCACAGGTCTCCTCCGAATCGACGGAGCACGGAGGGCGGTCCCGTTCAGGAAGCAGCGCTTCCATTAGTGCTCCTCAGGCGTTACATGCTGGGGGAGGAAGTAACGAATCTCTCAATGGTACCAAGAAAAAGGCCTGGAATTCATCAACGTCCCTCAACTCCAAACGCTTGAATGTACCCATTGTTGAGATAAATTCCGGAACACTACAGTCTCCCCATGCGGCGGGACAGGGGACCCAACCAACTTCTTTAGCCATTTCCCGCGATGCGGGTTCGAGCGACTTGGAACAAGCTCGTAATACCGCAGCGGCGAATGCCAGCGTGTATGGGCGGTTACCGCCGCCTCCATACACTGGCGCCCGAAGATCAGCTGCCCCTCCCACACAAAAGGGGGGTTCAGGAAGAGGAGGGGGAGGACCAGAGTTTTCTGCTACCCCAAGAATAGCGAGATCTGGTCAACCACGCCAGTCACAGTCTACACTCCGACGTGAGTGGGAGGACCTCATCAGCACAGTAAGCCCCACAGAACAAGAAATGAGGAAGAATCTGAAAAAGCTAAGAATGAAGATACTAACAGATGGACTTCCAGAGAATGCATCGGTAAATATATCTGCTTTGTGTGTTCCAGTGCGTGCAAACGTTGCTGATGCTACCGGATACCCTGTTCCATTTGCAGGATACCGAATCGCCCAACCGATGCTCTTTGCGCGGCAAGGTGTGGAAGATAGTGCTGGGGGTATACCGTATATCCGGACTGGAGTATTTAAGCCTCATTGATCGTGGTCGTTGCGATATCTGGAACAAAATCACAAACGACACATTTCGGACTCTGGCGACTGACAAAAAATTTTGGGAAAGAGTGGATGAAAGCATGCTGAAACGAGTGCTAAACTCGTTTGTTTGGAAGACGAAAGGTGGATACTTTCACCTTCCAACGTCAGTTTAACATTTTTGCTAACCAGGAAGAAAAAATCCTGCTGGTGCCAGATCTTCCACCATCCCGGCTCCTTAATCTAAAATTCTCCTATGTACAAGGGATGAACGTACTCGCCGCTCCCTTTCTTTATGTCATGACGGAATTAGACGCTTTTTACAGCTTTCTTCAATTCATTCAATGCACTTGCCCCCTGTACGTTCAACCGGCGCTGGAAGGTGTGCACTGCGGCCTAAAGGTATGTTGCCATTGAAGTAGCCACTCTCGTCGACTGGTTGAATAATTGAGGAAGATCTGTCTAGCTCTTGGATAAGTGTCTGAAAATAGCAGACCCAGAATTGTACAAGTATTTAAGGAGCAAGCGCTTGACTGCAACGGTCTATGCATTCCCATGTAAGTTCATTGCTGTACAGCTGCGGCGAATTTTGCATCGGAGTTAATGCTTTCTTTTTGCAGCCGCAATGACATTTTGCGCTTGCACACCGCCGTTAGACGAGGTTTTAAAACTCTGGGATTTCCTTTTAGCATTCGGCGTACACCTCAACATTTTATGCATCATTGCGCAATTGGTCATTATGAGGACCAAACTTTTACAATCTCCCAGGTGCAGTTCCAGGCGTAGTCGGCGCTCAGAGTGCCATCCATGTATTGAAGCAAGTCCTGTGCAGTCCCATGAAGATTCTCCGCACCTTGCCCGAGCTCGATGCGCGAGAAGTCATTGCTGTCACGCTGACCCTTGTCCCCGTACTTCCCGAAACCCTTTACGACATGCTTGTGAGGCATCCGTACGATCCCATGATATACGACGCAATTATGCCGGAGCAGCTGGACGAAGAAGAGGAGGAGACGATGGGGGTGGAGCAATTGGATCTTGACGGCCATGAATGATGTATTTAACCAACTTTACGAAGTAAAAGTGATGACCCATCGGAGATAAATATGATTCTTTTGCCTTCCATCCAACCAAAGAAGCGGGGGGTGACTATTAAATTCTGATCGAAAGGCTCTCACAACGAGCCTCTGGCACGGTTGTAGGAGGGACATAGCCAGGATGTCAGTTCTGGACCTTCTAATAATCTATTCACATCACATAACCTAAAACCTAATCCGTTTACTTCTTCTTGCCCAGCGATTTGGAAATAATGCCTTTCCCAGCATTCAGGGACTCAGAACGAGAAGCTGAAGCCTTGTTTTTTGCTGGTTTCGATCCACGTCTGTGAGTGTTCTGTGTTTGTTTCCAACATCTGTGCAATCGTACTCACTAGCTTGTTCTTCTGCCTTCTTTTTTGCCGCCTCTTCCCGTTGTTTCCGTATGATTGCTAATCTCGCCAAATCAGCGCGAGCCTGATCCGTCTTTCCCTCCATTTGCGCCTTCCACCAAGCCGCCTTTGCCCGTTCCTTCTCCATCGCTTCTCTTTCTCTCCTACTTAACTCCCTGTCGCCTCCTGCAGCCAAATCAGAAGCTTTCAAATTCTTTTTGGTGGCCCTGTTTGGATTTGCGACATCTTCCAGCCCATCCCCACTCTCCTCGCTGTCCCCACCATTCGGTCCAGATTCAGCTCTCTGTGTTTTTTTTGGTGCCGCTTTTGGTTGGGTCTCCTCCTCACTGGACTCCTCTTCTCCGCTGCTAGCTTCCTCCTCGGAGGTAATATCCTCCGGCTTTTCACGAGGCTGCGGAGAAAGCACAAGCCGGTGAGATGATAAAAAATTCACCCACCCACAATTGCCAAGGAGGATAGTATTCCAACTCTTGCAGTCCTGGACCTCCGAAGCCTCACCTCCCCCCATAGCCCCTCTGTGTTATCCCCCATGTCGTCCCCTCTCAGAACTCGTGTAGGGGTAAACCGTTTTCCACCCCCACGCTTTGTCTTGTTGAATTTTCCCTTCGGCGGTCCGGCCATTCTGATTGTATATGAAGACGAATCGATAATTGCAGAAGTCAAACGAAATTGCCGGTGAAATTGCCTGCGACACAGACGCGAGTGGCCAAGTTCCAAATTCCATGGCAACCATTTGAAAGCCGCATCCAGACTTTCGGACAACCTGCTGGCAGTTTCACTTCAGCGCAGTCAGTCAGCCAACAATGGACGAAGACCTTTTGCAAGACTTGGAGGATCTGGGCGGTGAGGAAGACCTGGACATTAAAGAGGAAGACCACGAACAGGACGAGAAGGACGACGATATTGTTGACCAAATGGAGGAGGACCGCGGAGACGCCCTTTTGGCAGCGTCAGTGCAGCAAGCAGACAACGTCAAGGCAATTGCAAAGCTGAGCAGCTCAAGACAGTTTAAGGACGTTCTGAAGGTGAGGAATGATTTTTTAACGATGCACATTGGTATACATTGGAAGTCAAAACCTTGAGAACGGCAAAACGTGGAGATTTCCGCGTGCAGTTCTAACCGGCGCATTGTAGAGAATTGAACATTTTAAAAATACGCTGCGCGATCCAATACAAAATACCAGACCAGTCGAGGAGGATCCCGAGTATAGTCTTATCGTCGAGGCAAACAACTTAACAGTGGACATAGACAACGAAATCCTCGTTGTTCATAAAGTTAGTGATTTGGCCCTTCACTCCCTCCTTGATGTGATGTTGACCATCTTTCACACAGTTCATCCGAGATCACTACGCGCCAAAATTCCCAGACTTGGAACATATCGTCCCTAATCCTCTGGATTACGCTAAGACTGTTAAATGCATAGGAAATGAAATGGTAAGAGGAGATCCTTGTATTTCTTCGATTGGGATATCAAACTCATGCGCAGATGTGTAGGATATGACAAGGGTGGATTTGACTGCTATCCTTCCTTCCCAAATTGTTATGATAGTCACGGTCACAGCGACGACTACCAATGGCCACGAGCTGTCAGAAGATGAAATTTCGCGGGTGCTAGAGGCGTGCGATATAGGTATCGAGCTGGATACCGCCAAAAAAAGGGTACGCGGCATCGTCTATCTGTGTCGCTAGTGATGAAATCATTTCGAAACTTACATAACCATGGTAGATTTTTGAATATGTAGAATCGCGGATGAGCTTCATCGCTCCAAATCTCTCGGCTCTCGTCGGAAGCAACATTGCGGCCAAGCTCATGGGGCTAGCCGGCGGTGTGACTGCCCTGGGTAGAATCCCGGCAAGCAATCTACTGGTCGTTGGCCGGGAAAAGAAAACCAGCACAGGATTGGCATCAGGAGGTCAGATGAAACACGGCGGAATCATATACCAATGCGGCCTTGTGCAAAATACCCCGACCGATTTCAAGAAGAACGCGGCCCGGAAAATCAGTGGGAAGTGAGTAATGAGAGAAAAATTTGCAGATGCGTACCTGGGTTCTTCCATTAAACTGCATTTCTTCATGCACTCTAGGTGCGTGTTAGCCGCGCGAATGGATGCAATGCGCTCACACACTGATGGGTCAATGGGAGAACAGTTTCGCTCTGAAATCGAGAAAGCTTTGGAAGTTCTTCAGGCTCCTCCACCAGGAAAGGCTGTGAAGGCATTGCCAATCCCTGAAGAAGGGCCAAAAAAGCGTCGAGCCGGAAAGCGAGTCAGAGCAGCAAAACAGAAGATGCGGCAAACGGAGTTGGCAAAAGCTCAAAATCGTATGGCTTTTGGAGTCGCCGAGGAGGAGGTCGGTTATCAAGGCGGAAGTACAAAGGGACTTGGTTTAATCGGGGGCGAGACTGGGAAAGTTCGGGCGGCGCAGGTCGACACGAAGGGTAGGTCTGAAATTGCTTTTTGCGTGCATGTGTGACCTCAGTCCTTACGTGTGGCACTTGGACCGAAAAATTAGCGAATTTGCACAAGAAGATAAAGACTTTCGGAGGATCCTCGGGTGCGACCTCGGGGATATCGTCTTCCGTTGCTTTCACCCCCGTCAAGGGAATCGAGCTCGAAAATCCAGAAGCTGCAGCCCAAAAGGCCAAAAAGGCTACGGACCGCTACTTCTCGGGAGCTTCATTCTTCAAGGTGCCTCAGAAACGGAAACAGGATAGGGAAGCTATTGAAGAGAATGGATCAAAGAAGAACAAGCCTGATGGGAAGGCGGCAGTATAGCGCAAAACGTTTGCCGAATTTTAATGGCGGGATGACGTCTCATCTTGCCCAAAGGAATATGTAGGTTTTGAGAAAGCTTGATCGCAATGTACACATACACACACACACACGCAACTGAATCAATCAATCACATTGAATTGCACATGAACATGTACTGAAAACGGTAGAGCCAAATGTCACGCACAAAATGCTAGCAACTCCACCCAACAGCCCCATTAGCGGTGTCCATACGAGATTTAACCAGACCTCAACGTGAAAAGAATCGGCTTCGAAGTTGACGTCGTTGCTTCCGCCGGATTTTCGACCCCATTGTCGACCCGGGAGGAGCCCTGTAGACCGGACAGATAAGTTAGAAAGACCGTCCAAATTGTTGAGAATACGAAGTCACTTTGGTTCCAAAAAGGTCTCAGAAATTTGGGTATAGATATATTGTACAGTCATCCCCAGAGGGTCCTACTGACGTGCAAATTTATTTGGCTTCATCCTCGACGCCGTCTCTCGGAACTACGAGAACCACCCAGCGTAACAACTAACCTGATGGAGCTCGATTGGTAGATCGAGTTTCCGAGAAGTCCAACAATTCAAGCTACCAACAGAAGAAAATCACAAAGCAGTATTATCGTCATGGCAACGCACGCTCTGCACGGCTTCGTGCACCACACGCTTTGGGCTGGCGTGGCTTGGACGCCCAAAGCTTTGCAGCTCGCGAAGTGCTTTGCGAAGTGCTGCATGCTGCTCTCGCGCGCGATCGAAGCGCACGGCAGGACCATGAACCACCGCAAAAGAAACGATGGACGTGGCTTCAGAAGGGCGGATGATTTCTACGTTCAGGGTCGCGCAAGGTGGGCGCGCTGCGCTCACGTCGGATGTAAGTTCCCATGCAATCGCAGTTCATTGAAGGCGTTACTTATCTCATGCAACGTTCGTAGGCCATCATAAAAAAGGAAAAATTTGCGAATCCCAAATGGCAGACAGTTTCAGCTATTAAGTGGGTACGGACGTTACTCCATTTCAATGAGTTCTGTATTGACGCGACAAACAGGTCTCTTCGAGGAACTAGTACACTTGTGGTTGCAAGCAAAGATTTGATTTCCGTACTCCACTCCACTTCGAGAGCAACACGATGTGTAACAAACCCAGCACTCTACCTGAACTGGGGTAAGATCTGACAAGGTGTTTCAGAGTCGACAAAGGAGTCACACGCTTTTGTGGTTCAGTTGATACCACATTGGATTTCCTTGTGAGTGGAGGGATGTATGGGCAACCAGACATAGAAAAACCCGGCTGCGTGCTTGTATGAGATATCAAGCGGCTCCCGGACCGTAAGATCCCGGTCTGCTCTATGTTGTTTACATCCATTGGGAATTTATAGTATCTTTGTAAAATTTCTGGGCAGCTTCAGGAATCAATATTCCAGTTCAGATATTCCCGACGGCAACCAACGAAATTACGTGCACCTCCTTCAACACTCACAACACTATACTGGGTCGTTGATCCCTGTTGATGAAAGAGTTCAGGGGCCGGTGGAAATGGTAAGCGTCTCGAATGAGCGAACTACGAACTGCTTCAACTTACAATTTTCTGTATCACAGACTGCAAAAGCGCACGACGGCTTGTTGTGCACGGCGCAAGCAAACCTTACTACAGGGCAAGTGCTCTCAGGTGGTGTGGATGGTTACGTCAAAGCTTGGGACCCGAAATACATGAGCACGGTGGGTATTGTGTCAGTTCCCTCACCCTTTGGCTTACCCGCTGACAGACCATGTTGATTCCAGCCGCAGGAGACGCACTCCACTTCCAGTCCGGTTACCTGCGCGGAATGGTCGCCTCACAAATCCAGGTGGTTTTTGAGCGCTGGGGGTGAAGGCGTCAGTTTGTGGAAGACTGGGGTGCGTATTGAAGTGTTTGACGATGGCGACCTGGCTCAGGTTTATCGATCTTGTTGGATTCATATGCTCATTTATCTTTGGCTGTCAGGTTGGACAAAATGTCCAACACACGCTGCATGGGTAAGTCATCAAAACTTCCGCTTGTGCGGAAACAGGGATTGATGGGTCCATATTTATCAAGCGCCCCTGTGAGCTTTGCTTCGTGGAGTTCGGACTTACGGCTGGAAGGCTCGATCTTGAGTGTGTCCAAGGGTATCTCTGAAGAGCGGAACGCGCCGCCCTCGGTTCATGGTACGTCCCCCAGATTGGTTGATGCCCCTAACTCATGATTGCCTTCCACCCGTGTCAAGTTTGGCGATCCAACGGATATATCATGTACCGTGACGACGATCCCACGCCCTCGTGAGCGGCTTTGATTTAGTGTCATCCGCGGGTCGGATGGATTCTGTAGATACTTTAGGTCATCAAGGTCATCATCTGCACAAAACAGACAGTCACAATAGTATACCCGCTTGGTATTTATATATAACATGAGTGCCTTTGGTGAGGTCATTTCCCAGTTGAGGTGCTGCGTGATGTGCATGGACTCCAAAGGATGGCAATGGGGCGGAACTGGGCAAGAAGCGAAAATGGAAACCCGCAGGCGGAAGCTCCGAAAGGGGAAAAGGATATAAGAGCAGAACGGCTTCGGTCGAGCTGCGAGAACAGGAGGCTCAATTGCTGACCCAAGGCAATGAACCTATATGGAGAAAATCACCCGAACTTTGAAGATACTATCAAATGCCAAGCTCGAGACTGCGGACGTCGTTGACTGATACTGCTGAACCTTCGGGACAAGCCTGCGAAGTCGTTGTTGAAGAGAAGCTACGAATGGGAAGAGGAAGGCATCAAAATACGGAAGAAAGAATTGAAGGGAATAATTTCGGAAGGAAAATTATGCTGGACAGTTCCTATGCAGATTAGCTTCTCGAGTGCCGAACGGCCTCCGAACTTGATCGCCTCAATAGCCCACTCTCATCCCATCTTCCAAATGTTGAAATTGGAGACATAACTCAATTGGCAAAGGAAAAAGCTAGTAAGCAAGTACCCCTACGCCTTCATATCAGTGCTTGGGCCTGCATATCCTTCCCCCCCAAAAGATGCATTGTACGGCGGTGGCGCCACGTCCTCCTCTTCGTCCCCTTTGACCCCAAACACGCTTTCAAAAGCCTTAACTACCTCCTTCGGACACCCCGGCTCCACTACCACCCTCATTTTGCCCGCTTCAAGGGAGACAGCGCGGGACATAGCGCCGCCCGGTTTTCGGATCATCCGGGCGGTCGAAGGAACCCGAACGTCGTAAACTCGACCCCCTTCAGCTGCCGGTGCTGCTCTCGCAGGGCTAGATTCCGTCACTCGATCGACCTGTGTACCACCGCGGGGAAGGTGGATTTCCCAATCGCCCAAGGAAAACGTAGCCACGTTTGACCCCGGGTGCGGGGCGGGGCGCGTTGTGACGGCGAGGGAACCGGTGCCGAGGGGTCGCGCCTTTGAGGATCCTTTGGGCACGAGGGAGCAGGTCGTTTTTGGGAGGAGGAGGTTGTGGACATCGATGGGTGGTGGGGCGGAACCCGCGGGACCTGGTGCGGCGCTTCTACCTGGCGGAGCGGTACGCACTGGGTGTGCCCTGTTTTCTGGGGGCTCCACGTTAGCGTTGGGAACGAGCAAGTCGTCGACGGTTGGGTAAAGGCCAGACATAACTTGAATGAGGAAATGATTGAAGACGAAACCAATGGACGCGGGTTGGCTGGTTGGGTTACATAATCCAGATATCTATTGGGTATCCGGCGTTCGTGGTGCTACCCTCGGTGTTAACGGCGGCCAAACTAGAATCGCCAGAAGGCCTTGCGGTCTTCCTGGTATTCTGTATGCTGAAAACTACAATTTCGACAACTCCGCCAGGCAAAACATTAATTCTAAACGGGGCGACGCCAAGTCTTCCGTGATTTCCCAGCATTCGAAACAAAGATGCGGTCTCCCGCATTTTAGAGAATTTCGCAGCTACCACATCTACGACAAATGAACAACAGCGGACAACTTTGGACGCTTTTGTATTAATAGAATCGTTTAAAGCTATTGCCCACTTCATCCGCAACAGCCGGCCGACACGTGTACGGGATGACCCCTTTGAAGCACAGTAAGTAATTAGCGGGGTTATGTCATGTTCATCGCCTTCCCAACATTGCGCACCCTACCAGCAACCCTGGCCCGCTTAATCGCCTTCGCCAATTTTTTCTGATTTGCAGCAGATAACCCTGCAAGACAGCCACAGCGGTGAGTTCGCCAACACCGAAGGAATAAAGCGGCGAGAACGCAAAAACGAAATTTTACCTGTTTCCGTCCGTGGTTTGATCATACCCGTGTCTCGTATAAAATGAGCTAAGAACCGGGCGTCCTACAAACACATCCATTCAGTTCCAGGTCGACTGCTGGCAGCGATCATGGATGGGTCTATGTTCTCACCTTCCATTTATCTAAAGGATTGATTTTCAACATAGCGCACACATCTGTAGGAGGTTGTTTCATGTTTCGAAGAACGAAACCGGGGACGTTTGCGTCGTTCAGGTCTTTGGGTTCATACGTCTTGAAAAATACAATTCAGCGTCGGAGTGGTTCCTTCGAGTGGGCAGTACCACAAATCCCGAAAAAAAGGCCCACCTGCTTTGGTTTGAACCATCGCCTTGGACCTGGCCCTATATCATGGTCCCTGAAGCGGGCGCTTTCTGTTTTCAGAACAACGTTTTAGCTTGGAGAATGATAGGTATGCCGATATCCGGAACCGACAAGAGGTACCTGGATATGTGTAGGAAGACTCCAATTTGTCGAAGTGGGAGGAAATTGGTCTGCGTTGTGTTATGCAGGTAGTGGCCGGGCGACTTGTAAGCCGAACGGACGCAACTCTGGTCAGTAATGAGGACGACATGGTTTGGAGGTTGGGGGATCACTGGTTCTGGGTTTCATGTGTGGTGCATGGCAACGGATTCTGGATACCCGGCAACGCAGGATCCCACCATTCACTGGAACGAAACGTCTTGGGTTCCTTTCTCTTCATCTTTGGAATCCTATCTTTTCGTTTCTTCTTTCATTCTCTCCTCTTTCTTTTGATATGCTTTCTTCAACCGCTTGCGGTGGTCTTTTCTACGGCAAGGGACTCCCTTAGGCTTCCGAGGGGCAGCTCTGCGGAGTTGCACCGTCTGTTTGCATATCCCTTTGTCGTTCTCTCCTTCTCTTCTGTTTATTTTTGGGTGCTATTGCGGCCAAGTTGGGACCATCCCGGAGTTGCTAGAGTTTGTCAACTCACGGCTTTTCATCACCTGAAACTTGTTTTCAGGCGGAAGGCGGCTTGGTCGTCCTGTCAGGTAAAGAGCTAATGGCCCACTCGACCGGTGTGTTGAGTGCCACATCCGTGGGTGGCATTTGGTGCAAGTCTGTCATTGCCTCCCTCCATAGTGAGAATGTGGAATGCCAAACGGCTTATCTAATGGGGTGTTTGGGAAGGGGTGGTCTATTCAAGACACCGGTTGTGATGATATCCCGAGCTCTGTTGTCGATTTTGCGTTAGTCGTGTTCGTCTTACCCCACCCTTACCC
>JADGKA010000690.1:0-15804 GCA_027604605.1 Borealophlyctis nickersoniae
CCTCATTTACGATTCTCTACCACCCGTACAGAAGCTTTCCGCCATTCGTCGCCTTCGCCTGCTCCTCAAGCGCATGGCACTGGTACAATGCCCGGCTCTTGTACTCGTACGACTGTCCCGGCGCGCACGCGATGGAAACGCACTGCTTCAAAGTCTTGGACCCAAGGGACCCGTAGTAGGATTGGGCGGCTTCGCAGTCGTCCTTCTTGCCGTAGCTGGGTTGGTAGGAGGGCGGTTGGTAGGTAGGGGTTTTGTATTCGGGTTGCTTGTATTCGGGCTGTTTGTATTCGGGCTGTTTGTATTCGGGCTGTTTGTATTCGGGCTGTTTGTATTCAGGTTGCTGGTAGGTTGTAGGTTTGTACTCGGGTTGGTAGCTCGGGGGTTGGTACGACGGGTAGTTGTTTGTCGCAGGCGAAGCAAAGTACTGGAAGGAGGCGGAAGTAGATGTCAGCGGAACGAAGATGGAGATGACAACTATGAATGTGCGGATGGAGAAAACTTACAGATTTGTAGGTGCTCGGCGGCCGGTACTTGGGCTGCTCGTACTTTGGCTCGTACTTTGGTTCGTACTTCGGCTCATATTTGGGCTCATACTTAGGTTCGTACTTGGGCTCGTACTTAGGTACGTATTTCGGCTCGTACTTGGGCTCATACTTGGGCTCGTACTTGGGCTCGTATTTCGGCTGAGGCTGGTACTTTGGTTGCTCGTAGTTCTGCTGGTATTGGCGAGCAGCGAGGGGAGCAGCAGTGGCGGCGGAGGCCATGACGACAGCGGTGAGGACTGAGGGAGCGACCATGTTGAGTGATTGATGGCAAGTGAAGAAAGGAAAGGAAGGGTTGTTGGGTGCTGTTGTTGTTGTTGTTGTTCTTCTTGTTGTGTTGAGATGTGTGATTGAATGATGGAGGGGTGCTAGCCAGCGACGGTCCGTTTTTATAATGAATCTGGGGGAAGGGAAGGAGGCGAAGGAGGCGAAGGAGGTTATCCATCCGATGTTTGCTCTGCGCGACGGAGACGGTGGCTGGTTTGATACCCAAGCACAGTGCATCCGGACATTTCGGACACCTCAGTGCGCGCACCCCTCGAGCAAATTGCGAGCAATTGTTGCACTCATAGGTATGTATGGAATTGACAGCATCAGCGAGTTCCTCTGCGACCTTGGGCTTGCAATGTCGTGAAAGAGGACGTGAGAAGATCCGATAAATGATGGGCATCTTTGTGGCAACACCTTCCGTTTCTCGTTTCTTCTGGTGAGGCTTCCCGTTCTCCCACATGCTCAAATGCTCAAGCACCACCGTAGTTTTTCAAAAGCGCAATACATAATGGATGAGGCGAATGTAAATTCAACATAGCCAAAGCCCAGCTTGGCGAATCACAGAGGTAAAAATAAGAAATGCAGATATACAATTGTTTCTCGGCAACGAGCTTCTTTCAGTTAGTTGTTGCCTTCGCCGCACGCCTGATGTGCTCTTCCAACATTGCGTTGTACCGCTTGGGTTGCTCGGACGTGATAGCGTGCCCAGACCCCTGGAAAACTTCCAGACGGCATTCTAAGTGTTTGGCGAGGTGCTTGGAACTGTCGGGGTTGATGAGCTGTTGCAAAAAGTGGAAGTCAGAATATTTTTGCACGTTGTCGATGCAAGAAGATGCAAGACTTAGCAAAAGTACATCCTAACTCACGTTATCCCATGTTCCTGTTGCGACCAATATCGGGAACCCTACCGACTTCAGCTGCTTCAGCCGGTCGACAGACACGTAGTGGGTCAAGCAGGCGAGAAGTTGACCAACGGCACCGTTTCGGGGCTGCGGCTTCGTTTCTGTTATGCGTTGAAGAAGCCTGTCAATGGTGGCTTCGCGGTTGGTGGCGTATGGTTCGCCATTGGGGCCGACTTGGTCCGTGGGTTGATCAAGCCATTCCTGCCAGAAGAAAGACAAGGTGTAACTAAACGGCTTGAATGCGCAGGAAAGATTGGCAAATGCACCTTTGGGAAAATCATTTCCACGACTGCGTTACCCCTCGCCTCCGCGTCCTTGATCACCATCGTCTTGGGAATACCTGTGATGGCTGCTTTCTGTGCTCAGAAAAAGAGTAAGTCATTTGCGTCGCTGGAACCGGCAAGGACGTTTGGATCCTACCGGCGGCGTGCCCCGCCCTGCTGTGGTAGAGGTCAAGGTCAGGGAGGATATCATCCATGGTGCGAGGAGACACAATTCCAGCGAAATCTGTTCACACGTCCCAACTGTCAAAACATGTCTCGGTGTCCAAACTGTTCGTGTAAACTCACCATGCCGCCTAGAGTGAATCATTAGAGAACAGTCGCGAAAGACTCGGAAAGTAACCTGCACACAGCTCGTAACCTACCCATTGACACTCCCACTATGTGGATATCTGATTTCCATCCAACCCACATCAGCAAGTCGTAGATGTCCTTGGCCATTTCCTTTGTCCTATTCCGACCAGCCGAATCCGATTGACATGCTATTTGACTTGTGCGAGCCAAAGATAGAATGAACAATTTCCCCACTCACGTGTATCGTCCGTTAGGAGCTTCGGACTCTCCAACCCCGCGATTGTCCATGAGCAGGACCTGGAAATCTGGGTGTTTTCCAAAGTATTCATACTAAGAAATGACAGAAGATTAAATTCGGTCCACCAAGTGCGGTAATCTCAACGCAATTGACAGTCGTACCTGATGATCCTGTAATAGCAGTGTGAGATGCGAAAGAACGCATGGTCATTAGCACTCCACAACGCCGCCATCGTAATAGCCTGCACTTACCCAGCTTAAATGGGTCATGTTCAAACCTATGGCGAAGATGCGAAGAAGACAAGAGAGACAAGTTCAACAGCTGATTCCTGCATAAATCAAACCAATGATACAATTGTAAACAAGAGAAATCTCACCCATACTGCGCCAAATGAGAGCATTGATTGTCAGGAGTGGGCTTTTACGCGAAAAATGTACGGAACAGATTTGACAGGAGGACTCACATGAAAACAATCTTGATTGGGCCCTCGCCCATCAATTTGTAAAAAAGCTTAAAGGGCTTTCCCCTTGTCACGCCGGCGTCGCAGTATGGCATTGTTGACTGTTAATCTGGTGACTTTACAGTGTGTGTGGGAGAGTAGATGAGGGCGAGTTTTGGGGGGATGCAAGGCAAGTGGTGGGTTCTTGTATTGCGCGTACCGAGCGTCTGCCGAGCGTGTCGAGTGGAGGTCCGTTTGGTCATGCGACGTGTGGTGGTTTCGAAGTGATGATGCTGCAGCGGATGCCGGCACTTTATTCCCCCGCGGTTGATTTGATCATCTTGGGTATCCAAACTATCTTCCGTATCCTCCTGCGTCGCTTGAACACTGTCCAGCGGAGGGCGGACATTGAATGCGTTAAAGAATGAGGATGGTGACTATAGCCTCCAACGGAGGACGGAGAGGATCAGGAAGACTATAAAAAGTACAAGCGCAAATCTTACTGACACCACGTCATGGGAATAGATACAAAATGGAGGAATTAGACAAAGGCAAGATGAATCGAGCAACATAGGAAACCCCAAAATACAGTACAACAGGTGGTTGACTTCGGCTTGGATAAGTACACATGCCCTTCCGTTCAGTTTGCGGTGTTGATTGCAGCAATTTATGGAACATTTGCCTTTGAACCAGCCGACCAGGAAAATAACATTACACATTTGACGAGGGCGAACGGATTGATGGAGCTTTGCATGCGTTATTTATCGCTGCGAAGAACATCCAAATTACCTTTCAATTCATATAGCTACCGGATACCAAAATGTCAAAGGGGAACCTCCGCGGGTCTAGACGCGCGCGTGTCAAGCGCGAGGGGTCCGGCCTAAGCCACCCAGGAGGTAAATAAAAACAGAGGACAGAGACGACCACCCCCGTCGATCACCCCACGATCTGATTCAACAATGAAGTCCTCTGCGCTCCTTGCCCTCTCCACGCTCTTCCTTGGCTCCACCGCTGCCTCCGAGTACGTTACCGGTGGCAACCCAGTCCGGACGGTTCACAAGCTCGTCAGCTTTGGCTGCAGTTTCTCCGTACGTTCCTCTTCTTCCTTAGTTCACCCCGCCAAATTTTCTCAAAACCCCATCTAACAGGACACGGGTAACGTCTATAAATTGACCAACGGAGCATGGCCGTTGGCTGTGAACTACAATGTATGTTACTCACGCTGCGATTGTCTCTCAAGATTGAGAAAACAAGTATCGGGAACGTGGTTGGAACTGACTTTCAAACGGAACGTGATAGGGGCATTTTTCGAACGGGAAAATGTGGCCCGAGTATGTGGCAGACATGCTGGACGTAACGTTTATCAATGAGGTAGAGCGAAGCCTCAAAAATATCACGTGGCATTTCAAATTTTTACGTCTATCTTAGGCATACGGCGGCGCTACCACAGACAATGCCTTTGTTCAGGGATACACTGGAGCGAACTCTGACGTTCCTGGTGAGTGGCACTTAAAGGGTTTATCTGTGGCGCGAGAAAAATGTCTACTCAACACCATGTCCGATACTACACAGTTCCAAGTATCAAGGAACAGATTGGTCATTACTTGGATACCAACCCGCCCCACATCAACGAAGCAGTTTACGCCCTCTTCCCATGTGGGAATGAATTCTTCTTTAACCAAACTGTGACCGGGGAGCAGGTCGCGCAGAGTTTGGCTGGTGTCGCTGACCAGCTGGTGAAGAGAGGTACGCGAAATACATTTTGCTCCTGTGCAAATCGGAAACCGCTGACCTTCCATTTTTAAAAATCGCAATAGGTGCAAAACACATTGTGGCATTCAACCTGCCCCCGCTTGCCCGCCTCCCCTATTTCACAGCCCAAAGCGCCGAAATCCGTACATTCTTTGCCGGTCTTGGAACGAGCTTCAATGCAGCCCTCACTCCGACCCTCCGCAAACAGTTTCCCGCCCTCAAAATCCCGGTTGTGGATATCTACTCGCTCTATGAGAAGATCTTGGTCAAGATGTTCAAGGAAAGCGTCAAGCCTTGCTGGGATATGACCGGGACTGCTACCTGTGCCGATCCAAAGCAATATTTGTTCTGGGATCTGTTCCATCCTACCACTGAGGCTCACAAGCAGATTGCGGCGGCCTTCCTGGTGACTCTTAGGAAACTATTGTGAAAGGTCGATTTAATAGGGTTCTTTTTGGCGAGGGACAAACAACTTAGTAATATGGCGGACGATATGAAATTGAAGGTTAAAGAAAAATGTAGTTTTATTCGCGATGTTAAATGTCGCAAAAAAGTTGTGCTCTGTGGGTAATTACACTAACAGGTGGTGATTCTAAATTTTTGTTTCTGTTGATTGCTCATCAGGGCAATGACGGCCAACACTCTGACCGCATTAGAAAGGGTGGACTAGGTACCTATTGTTGGCCTTTAACATGGTCGTTGTGATGCTTAACAGTTGAAGGAGCGACGCCAAAATCTGGGGGCACGGGGATATTCAATTCGACACATACGGCTCTAATCAGGGCTGCGTGATGGATGGCATGGTGGATAACCTTTGTGATTTGCACAAACGGGGAATGATATGGTGAGGCAACCACGGCCAAACTCATGCAGCGACGATAAGGGACTCAAGGCTAACGACTGAAGATACTTACAAACCACACCTCTCTCCCAACTGTGCTAACCAACTCTGTTTCTTTCTCCTGTCCTGGATCCAGCACCACCCGAGTGATAACGGGTGTAGTCAGGGGAAGATTGAGAGCTGCAACGCGCTGTATGGTATTACATAATTGGGAGATAAACCGTTGAGCTGTTTCCCGAGATTCTTCTATTGCTACCTGTTATCATGAGATGCGATTCAGTGCCCGGTATTCCCAAATTTGCAAGGTACGCAGGAGTGGTCTGTTGCAAGACGTACGTCGCGTTCTCGCCGGTCATACTCCACCACCCATGTTTTCAATCCATTTTCAGCTCCATCCGGCGCCCCTTGATCGCCGTCTAGGTACGGACATGTTTGGAACAAGATTCGTACGTGGTCCAAGGTGTGTCGTAGGTGTTTGCCGATTGTAGAGCCGGGCACCACTTTGGAGGGAACGGTGTAAGGGTCTGGAGTTATGGACGAGAGGGAAGATAGGAAGTTGGTGCACTGTTCGAGAAAGGCTAGCGCGGTTGTGTAGACGATAGTTGGGGTTTGTAAACACATTGTGTTCGTAATTGTGGGGTGCATGAGGAATGTGCCAGATGTCGTTTTGTGGGGAATGCGAGTCCGGTGCAGGTGACGACGTGATGATACCCCCGTTAAAATCCTGTTTCACAATAAAGAGCGACTGGACGCGTTTAATTAAAAGTGTTGTGTTCAAGTGTCCGGACGGTCTAAAGACCACAGTCTGCGAGCCATCCATCACCCCCCGCAGCTCCACGCAAAAGTATGTCCAGCAGCGTGTCATCCTCAGCGCATACTCTCTTGGTGTCCAACCCTTGGCCAAAACTCGCTCTCATTATCGCGGGCGCTGTCACTGGCTTGGCTCTGATAACCTTGTCCTCTTCCCTTTTCGCTATCGCAAACACCGTCAAACCCGCACCCTCTTCAAAACGACGCCGAAAAGCTGGGAGAGAAGGTTCAAGAGAAGGTGACGACCCGCGGCCTCCGGAAAGTATCGCGTCGAGGTCTCCAAACAGTGGGCGAACTTATGGGTTGCCAGACGACGACGACGGGTCAGCAACCGAAGACGCGGGGCCTGACGAAGACAGTCACGACGAAGCGAACGGGGATGAGATTGATGGACATGGGGATTTGGATGGAAGTGATGACGTGGACACGGATAACGATTCGGATGAGGAGTACCCAATTGGGAGACATCGTGAAAGCAGCGGGGATCCGGAAGAGAGTCAAAATTTGCTGGCGCTATTATACTCCATAGCGGAGGATCAGGCACGTAAAGGTTAGTGATTTGCCGATACCACGCGGGTTGGAAATACACGACGCTGATGACGAATGCTGCGAGTAGAGGGCTACGTACATCGCTCTATTACTTGCAATCATTGCGGAACTTCTCCAGTGCGCGGTTTTCGATATCGATGTGCCAATTGCGTTGATTATGATCTTTGCGAGCAATGCGAAGCACAGGATGTGCATCTTAAAACCCATGTTTTCATCAAAATCCGAATCCCTATCCCACCATTAGCAAATCCCAGGACCGCGCCTCTGCCCGTTTTTTACCCAGGTGGGAAGAGCAAGGTTGTTTGGTTTATAGGCGCCATGATCTCAGATTTCGCAATGTAACGTATGATTAGGCAACGACTTCACAAATCTTAACGTAAATTGCGATTTTTCGGAGCTTCAAAAGAAAACGCATTGTAAGTATTCTGTAGCATCGCATTTGTCGGTTCGCAGTTTTAATAGGTCACCCGTCCAGTCGATCTGGTAGAGTTGGAAGCATTCCATGAACAGTTTCGCTCTCTTTCTACTGTCGAATCCGAGGAAGGAGGAATCGACCGCGAAACCTTCGAGCGGTGCCTCGGTCCGCTGGGTCTTGAGAAGAATTTGATTACCGAGCGCATTTTCGCGTTCTTCGATGCCGACGAAGACGGAATCATTGGGTTCGAGGAGTTGGTCTGCGGTCTAAGTATACTATGCAAGGGCAGTTTGGATGAAAGAATCAAACGTAAGTGTCCGTTGTCCGTCGGTTTGTCACGGTATCCAACTGCTTGTACGGCATCCAACCCCTTTCCGTGTTCAAATAGACGCCTTCAAAGGATACGATCTGGACAATGATGGTCTAATATCTCGCTCTGAACTGCATGAAATGTTCCGAGCATATTTTCACCTTTCGATGGAACTCGTTCGAGACGTTGTTAAGACTATGGAAGAAGGAATGATGGAATCGTTTGACGATGAGGCTGCAAAACCCGTTTCCGCGGCTTTTGCTGCACCGATACCTAGTAGCGGAAATACCGAAAATGATGAGGAAGACGGGGAAGGCGACGATACGGATGGCACTGGACGACAGGAAAGGAAGTTTAAAGGGAAGAAGGCGGATCTGGAGGGGGATTTGTTTGGATCATCCTTTGGTGGGAGTAGTTCCGCTGAGATACAAGGGATGGCACCGAATGGGCGGGCGCAAACAACGTCAGCAGGTCTTGGATCTGGAACGACCAGCGTCTTCGCGCCTTCCAGTGTGGGTGGAAGCGCAGTAGCACGGGCAGCAGCTGCGGAAGCGGTTCGCAGCTTCCGTCACCGTACAGCCGCATCACTTCGAATCGATACCCCATCCTCTGTCACAACACGCTTCTTCCCTTCGGATCCCACCAGTCCTACCACAACGACCAATATTGCAGCAGCAGCTTCATCCCTCCCCCCACCAACTCCGATTTCCATATCTGGGGCCATGACTGGAGCTGGACCTTGGTCAGCGTCTACCAATGCCGGACCTGGATTAGCACAAACAGTGAATTCAGCGTTGTTGCCCCCATCGGCGACGGAAGAGCACTGGCCTGTAATGGAAGCGATGTCGCAAGACGCTATCGAGGAAATGGTGGATAGGACGTTTGCGGCAGCCGGTGCTGAGGGAAAGGATAAGTTAACCTTTGAAGAGTTTAGGTCCGTTGTGGAGAAGGATAGCAACATGTTGGCTTGGTTTGAGGCGCTCGGATCAGTGTTTTGAAATACAACTCTGGTCCTCCCTTTTGTCCCTTTGGCCCCTAAGTTTCTATCTGGAAACTTATTCTACCAGCTGAACGGTGGACGCACACACAAAGGTCTTGCAAGAAACAGATCTTTTCATTCCAATACTCTGTGCAATGAACCGCACATCATGAGAAACTAGCAAGGATGCCAAAACAAACACAAAGGGTCCTTGATCGCATGGACGAAAGTCCACTCCGATGTGCGCCATATATGAATGTTTATCCAAAAGGACCTAGCTATCATACAATCCTATTCCCAACAACCTTGTCCTGTAGACAAATCGCCTCTCTCATGCTGGACTCGACTGCGCACAAATGAAAATCAGAGGACTCCCGGTCTTATGCAGCCATGCGAGCGGTCTTATGCAGCCATACAGATTGAAACAATTGACCGTTGCTCAAGACGGGAATTGAGACAAATCTTCCACTGCCGTCCCCGCCTGACTCAAGGTTTCACGCACACAGAGGCAGCTTCAGGGACGGTATTGCCCCTCTCGGTTTGAAGGGCGGGAGGAAGGACGGACTCGGTCTCGGCCTTGGCCGCAAGGGCAAGTTCATTCGTCGTGACGAGATTGAAGAAGATGTTGAGGCTGAGGTCGCTGACGTTGACGAAGGTAAATCTCACACGCATACTCTGCAATTCATTCGTGCCACCACTCGATGGTTGCTAATATTTTGACCTTCACTCACAATAGACGAGGTCGAAGTTGCCGGCGGCAAGAAGGCCTTCAATACCGCCACCACGGGTGCTGCTGCCAAGACGGGCGCTGCTGCCAAGCAGGGGTTGAAGGTAAACAGAGTCAGTTCCCTCATTTTCTCTTCCCCATTCCTCCTGCGTTGACTCTGAGCTTCATTCCTCTTACAAAGGCTACCAACGCCGCAAACATTAACCTCAAAGCAACCACCGCGAACAAGGCAACCAGGAAAACTTCGCCAACGTCAAGCTGGGCGCCAGCGCTAAAAACACCCTCGCCGCTCACGATGCAAAGGGAGTCAACGCCGCGCGGGGCCGCCAAGAAGAACCAGTTGAACGTTCTCCCCATCAAGAAAGCCCCCATCAAGAAGGGCGGGTTCAAGGGCATCTTGAAGAGGCATGTTGAAGACCAGGTCGAAGTTGCTGCTTGATGACGAGCCCATCGTGTTTCTCTCTCTATCGCGTCTTTCTCACGACCTGCATAAACAGCTAAAATACCACGTCTGACGGGAATTTCGTCCCGCCATAAAGTGGAGCCGGAGAGGGTGGTGAAAAGAGCATTCAGGGACATTTGAGGGGAAAGTGGACCTCGTAAACAGTGGAAAGTCGCTGGCCTGGGATAGAAGAGATATCGCTTATGGGATGTTCTGTCGTCATGAGGGAAATGTTTTTCACTGTGATTTAAGGTAAATCCTTTTATTTTTTAATTGATGTTTATAACCGTTGCCTGCCGTCCTTGAGCTGAAATCTTAATCTTGACCGTCCACCCAAATAACGCCCATTCATATTCCTCTCCCAGTTCAGGTGACACTCCTGGCTGGTTGGCAGCAGCGGCAGCCACTATAGTGGCTATTGAATCCATCAATTCTGTCGCCAAGTCATCTAGACCCACTCCCACGGGCAGTTGCGCCTTGGTATTTACCAGGAAGGCGGCGATTGCCCCCGTGAAACATATTGTGGCGGGCACTTGAAGGGGGTGAAGTGACTTCGCCATGTGAAAATCCTTAGCCATGAGACAGGAATGCTCCAGCGCTTACTTTTTTATTTTGATTTTTTGGTCAAAATCAGTGTCCCGTCACGGATGCACTTCTGCACGTATTGAGCGTGGTCAGCGTCTGGGGCGTCAATCTTTGGCTTATCCTTGTTAAACTGTTTGATGCCAGCAATCAGGTCCAGAATGGATTTCGGAGGAGTCGGGTACTTCGCGCTGTCCGCGGAATGTAAGTTTTGGGTTTCAATTTTTGGCATTGGGAGGGAGTTTCGCGGCCCCACCTGCGGGATAGGCTGTCTTTTATAGCTGCGGCTCTTTTTTTTTTCCCAGAAAGAAAAGTGGCTTAGTCGAAACACATGATCCCTTAGGTAAGCAATCAAGAAGGCGGCTGGTGCGGCCAACGTGGGCGCTGCTGCCAAGAACGGGGTGAAGGTAAAAAAAAAAGCAACAATACTTTTTCACCGCTACCTGTTCCCTCCAACCAGCAATTCAAATCCCCTGTTCCCCCCCCCACTCACAAAGGCCAGCAACGCCGCCACCCCTCAACCTTAAAGCGACCACCACCAAAAACTTCGCGAACTTGACGCTTGGCGCCGCCGCCAAGAACACCCTCGCGGCCAACGCCGCGGGACAATTCGGGGCGGCTAGGAAGGGCCAGTTCGCCAAGGCCTTCCCCGTCCAAAAGATTCCGGTTAAGAAGGGCGCGTTCTTTTAGGAAGCGGGGGAGGGAAAGGGATCTGGGAGCGGGGAGGCCGCATTTGCACTGGGCACTAGATAGGAAAAGTTTCAAGGGTTGTACCGTCCAAGTTGACGCTCAAAAACACAAATTAAAAAAACGTCTCTGCACTTCCTCCCGTCTCTTGTCAATGTACACAAGAAGAAAAGAACCAGTCACCAAGTGTTACACATAAGTACTTACCTTCCCTGCACCCCTCAAATTCGCAAAAAACGCTGGAGCAGCTGCAAGTTACGGGCCATTCCGCCGGGCCGGTGTTTCCTAACTTATGTCCTCCGCCGTTATCCAAGTTTTTGGGAGGTGGCCGTTTCTGAGTGGTTCTGGCGTGTTCCTCTTAATGTACTGTCAGCTTGGCTGTGCTTTGAAATCATCATGTTGCAATGCAAATGTGGATCGATCCAGCCCCACCTGCGCTTGGATACCAAATCTCGGCCTCCCACACCAACAAAGCAGCAGGAGCATCTTATCCCCCGCCAATCTTGCTTCCCCACACGACACACCCACCCACAAACGACACACGCGGAGACGCAGCCCGTCTCAACTCGCTTTCTTCTGTCTTATTCTCGCGACGCTGGGAGGTAGTATTCGTCCTTATCCCAGCCTCCCACCAAGTTTCTCTTTACCTGCGGAACTTTGACCTGTCCAGCGATCGCGCCGGCATCAATTAGTCTACAGAGAGAAGAATTCTCCGGTATTCCAAAGCCCGCAACAGCGCACCACAAACAATAACAACCACCATAAATGGACGAGTATTTACACTTTGACGACCCCGACTGTCACGACCCCGAGCCCAGAAGGGTTCCTGAAACCATAGACTACCCCCCCTTCCTCCAACCGAACGCCCAAGACTCGGATTCTGCCGCGCCTATGCCAACCGCGGCCCCCGCTGCCGGTCCGTTTCAAGATGTCTACGAGTTCAACGACATGGGCGCCGACATGCTTGGCGAGTCGGATGCTTCCCAGCATAGCATTCACGGTAGCGATCCCGTTGAGAGCGGAAGTTGGAATGGGTCCGGTTGGGCGGACGGGCACTTGACCGTGTCTCCTTTCCAGGTTGGAGGGTGGCACCGTGCGGATGTTTCTGATACCGACTTTTCCATGTTGGGTGGGGACGAGCGTTTGATGTCGGGTGATGGGAAGGGTTTTGACTCTTTGATGACAGATGGTGGGGTGCGGGGGGATTTGCTCGACCACGCAGCTGCAAGCGGCGATGATGATTCCGTGGACTCGGACGCAATGTCTGTCTCAAGCATCGGGGTTGCGTCTCCCAAAATCAAACAAACCAAGCGCCCAATCGCTGCAAACGATGCACGTCAGTCCGCTAGTAAATTACCGGAAGATTTGGAGTCTCAACGCGTGCGGAAATGGGCCGATCGGGTGGTGCAGGAGGGCATCAGTATCGACAGAATGCTAGCCCAAGAACCCAAGTTGACCGATAAGGATCGTCGGAAATACCGAAACAAAATTGCGTCTCGTATATCCCGCACCCGTCGAAAGGATTTCGGCACAGATTTTGAAGCGGAAGCCATTAATCTTCGCGCAGAGAATGAAGAACTGAAACAAAAACTTGCCAAATATGAGAAAGAATGTGGGGCGCTGCGAAGGGAGTTGAAGGCTTTGAAGAAGCGCGCGGGGTTTGAGGGCATGGATATGATGGATTTGGAAGATGAGGAAGAAGGGCCGAGGACGCGTCTGTCGGTAGCAAACCGTCGATTGTCGACACCAGCCTCCGGGACTCTCCGAAATGCCGTTGAAGAGCGGAAGCAAAATCTTAACGGCCTTCTGAAGAAGCTCACAGCTCCCACGTCCTCACCGGTCAACGTAGCGTACGCAACATCCGCCTCACAGATGGTTAAAAGCAATCCATCAAGCACTGTTCCTCCGCCGGAATTTTCACGATCCTCAACACCCACTCCATCCATGTTTGCAAACCCATCCGGCGAGGGAATCCAACGCCCTGCAACTCCAAACACGCCCTCCCATCCCTCCTCGTCGTCAGCCTCTCAAAACCAACAAAAGCTGCACATAATGCAACCGGCCCCCTTCTGCAATCCTACTACGTCAAACGGATGGGCACAAAACCGCGTGAAAGTGCACTCCGTTTTCGTGTCATCTCCCGTCCTCTCGGAACAGTTGACGGCCGATAAAATAAAACCGGAGACTGACGACCGCGATGCAATGCGAAGCGTCAGGAAAAGCGTCCGTGCAGCTCTGGGAGGTGCCTTGTCCCAGAAATGCGTCACTCCCTTAACCGCCGAAGCTCTCGTCTCCCTCGCTGGTTTCTTGCCCAAAAGAAACATCTCGAAAGCCATTTGGGACGACGATAATCATAGCCTTATCAAATCCGCGACTCGTGCCGCAATTCAGTCCATCAAATTGCGCGAACTTGCCCTTCCGCAACGGGTCCAAAGGAAATCGAGCGGTAGCAACGCCGAAAACGGTGTTGGTAACCCGAACCAAATCGATTTGAGCGTTCTCACCAAACTTTTGATCATCCTTTTGTTGTCGATGGAGAGGGTTTGTGTAGCTGCATGAGTTGGTGGGGTTTATCGGGAGTGCGGAGGGCGATTTGACCATGGAAGCGGGATTTTTTTGTCACGTAACGGAAGGAAATTCTTCAATGCGGGACTGAATAAGAGGAAGATACGCATGGCTGGGTGGTGGCAATGAACATGTATGGCTGGGGAACATGGCAAGGTGTTCTGGGGCGGTCGGAGAGGGGATCAATATGAAAGCAGGACCCCTTGTAGATAATTAAGCTGCGTTTTCATGGTTTGGTTGAAAGTAACATAAGTTTTGGATTTTCTGCGAATTTCCGCCACTTTATTTTTTGAGAATGTCAACCATCAAGAGCACAACTAGCACAAACCCCAGACGTCGCCGGAGCGGAGGAAGGAGACAGGCTTTGGATACCCTGACATAACGGATTGAAGAACTGTGGGCAGCGTTGCCCGTCAAGTTAACCGTCAAATGACCTCACTGTATGGCTTCCTCCCCCAAAAAGCTATGGGGGGAGGCTATGGGTGTGCGGTCTCCTGCTCTCTGCGCTCTCTGCACTTCCATGCCACGAGGGCCACTCTCATGTCCTGACATCATCCGGACCAGCCACATTTTCCAGACATAAAAAGGGCCCGTTTGTTTTCCAATCGAACACCTTAAAACCTTAAAAAAAGCAAACCCAAACCATCAAATAAACAAACGGAAAATCACAATAACACAAAAACATGACTGGCCCATCCAAAATCTCCGGACACATGACCGCGGCCGCCGGGTCCGTAAAAGAAACCTTGGGACGCGTCGTCGGGTCCGCCCACTTGCAGGCTGAAGGGGCCGCTAAACGTGCTCAAGGAAACGCAGAGGTATGTAAACCACTATGTATCTTTCATCCGCTGACTTTGTATTAAGCAAGAATCACTAAACTTTTCCTCATTTGCGAATATGCAGGTGAACGCCGCAAAAACCCACGGATACGCACAAGGCGCCGGCAACTCTGCCAGCGGGTCCATGAAGCAACATTTCGGGCGAGCGATCGGGAACGAGGGGATGCAGGCGCGTGGGGCTGCCACGCATGCCAAGGGCCACGCTCAGAGAGGGGTGAACCACTTTTGAGTGACGATTAGAGGACTGTTTACAGAGGCCCTCTTGTATATGTACAGTTTTCAAATTGAATCTAGTAAATTTCTGTAATTGACTGTGGACTTGGTGATGGTGATTGTTCAAACATGTTGTGTGATTTATTTAAACTTTGAGATATACAATGGACAAGCATGCATTACAATCCCGACGTGCGTATCAACTGTCGGGATGGTAATCAGTACGAAGCTGTATCAGCGCTTTAACGGCGACATCCCAAACAGAACTCACCCTTAAGAACTCCTCTCTAGTTTTCGGGTCTTCTCTAAACACTCCCAGCATGCAACTCGTCACCGTACTGCTACCTGGCTTTTGCACTCCTCGCATCACCATGCACATATGTCTGAAATTGAGGCGCTTTTCGGTCAGCTTCTTGTTTCGATGAACAGCGCGACGATTCTGAAAAAGAAAGGACTTACGATGCCTCCATGGTAACAGCGACACCCTGCGGCTGCAAAATCTCTTGCAACGCAACTGCAACCTGCTTCGTCAAACGTTCCTGAACTTGCAGCCGCCTACTAAACATTTCCGCAATGCGAGCCAGTTTGCTCAAGCCCAGCACCCGCCGGTTAGGGATGTATCCGATTGAGATCTGCGCGTACATACGTTAAACTTCACCAAAACGCGACCCACCAGATGCCAACCACGAACACTCCACTCTCCTCACCTTTCCCACAAAAGGCACCATATGATGCTCACACAACGAAAACACATCAATATTCTTCACAATCACCATCTCATCATGATCCTCCTCAAATACCGCCTCGTTGATGATATCCTTCAGATTCTCCTCATACCCCTGCGTGAAAAACATCAACGCCCTCGCGAACCGCAAGGGAGTTTTGAGCAACCCTTCCCGCTCAGGATCCTCCCCAATACATTCCAGCACGGTTTCAACGGCCGACGACAGTTTGGCGAGCCGCGCGTCGCGTTCGGCGGGGGTCTCGCCTTTTCGTAGTTTAGTGCCTTTTGAGGGCCAGGAGTAGCCTTCTTTGTCGATGGCGTCGGCGGCACGGTAAGGGGAAGGCGTGCGTGTGGCTGCGCGATGGACGATGGTGGAGGCGAACCGGTTTTTGAGGGGGAGGGA
>JADGKA010000691.1:0-15801 GCA_027604605.1 Borealophlyctis nickersoniae
TCCAAAATTTACAAGTGATTTGCAGCCCGCACCCACCCACCCAACGTTCAGTCTGAAGAAAAATCCCTTCACGCAACATCAATGCAAGTGAAGTCACACGACCTGTTTGTTAGAGGCCGACCCAAATCCTTGCGACCCAACATCAAGAGGACCGCGGTTTGCCTTGTAAAAACTGTATGGATTTGACAGAGTGCTGTTTTGCTCGGAAAAACGTTGCTTCATCATATCGTAGTGAGTGTGTAGGATTGGGTTGGATACGATCCAAGTCCCTTAATGGAATGTGAACCAGGCGACGAAAGGGGAGGTTTTCGCACCACAACTTCTCACATGAACATAGACCTTTTAGTCCCCCTTCACTCTGCAAAGGTCAACGGTTTTTGCGCATTCTGACAGAGACCAAACAAGGGATGTTCGTTTCTGATGATCGTTCAATCCACCAAGAAAATGTCCATTTAATACGTAGTTTCATTTTACATAATACGAGTACTGGTTCCACATCCAAAACAACGTCGCAGCTGCAGTAAAAAGAATCCAGCTGTTAACAGCGCATGCCTCACCAAACACGAAACCATCCCCAAATTACTCACGAGAAATAATGAAAACCGGAAACACGCCAGGCGAGGATAGCGGCGCCGTTTTGAAAATAAACACTTCTGAAAAGAAACTGCCAAATGCAATTGCGTATGACCACATTGCGACTTGGTATGCTCTGCAAAATTCATTCTATCCATTCAGTCCTCTGCGCGCTCGGTATTTGGAGGGTTTGATAAACTCACGTTGGGTCAGAAATATTATACGCAGCATAAATCCGAACCACGGCCGACGTCAGAGTCCACGTTCCCATCATGCGGGACATGAGTGGGGTGACTGCACGCAAAAGCCCAATCAGCCTCTTCACACTTCGAAGAAGTCAGGAAGACGCAGGGGGGGCGTTACCTTGTCCCGGTTGCCGAGCGTAAATGCGGGATGTGACCCGCATTCTTGGGATAAAGCATTGCAGGGCGTTGTAGACTGCTAGCGCGCCGACGACGAGAATGTAGCGGGGGAGGAGGCCGGAAGGGATGGGGATGAAGTCCATTTTCACGGTAGGGTGGGATGCAAGATGGAGCTCTCCTCCTGTTCAAGCAACGCCCGAAATCAGTCTTTGGTGTCCAGACCACGTGACTTGTGGCTTGCACATCAAGCCCAACCGAAATTTATTTTTCTTTTTTGGAGGTTCGTGTGTGGGTTTCCTTCTTTGGTTGCTCCCATTTCATTGCAAGTCCGTTCCTCCTGAACACCCCCGACAACCTCTCAAGTCACCCGTCACTGGAGCTTGGAGGATTAGCGTAGTTTAACGGAAAAGACAAGTTTCAGGAGCACCAAATCGATATGGGTTACGGTGAGTTTCGGAATGATTTGATCTTTGGGAGAGGGTTGTATCTAACGCACTTGGTATATTGCTAATCTACAGGAGCACCAGCCCGTGGTGGCGGTCGCGGCGGAGGTCGTGGAGGTTTCGGCGGAGGTGGTCGCGGCGGAGGTCGTGGAGGTTTCGGCGGTGACCGGGGCGGACGTGGCGGTGGCCGGGGAGGAGGTCGCGGCGGTGTGTCGAAATTCGGGGGTGACAGAGGTGGAAGAGGTGGTCGTGGTGGTGGTCGTGGTGGCGGTCGCGGCGCCCCCGGCGGGCGTGGTGGTCGCGGGGGTGGTCGTGGAGGTTTTGGTGGTGCTAAAGCTGGGGCGAAGGTGGTTGTGGAGCCTCACAGGCACGAAGGTGTGTTCATCGCGAGAGGGAAAGAGGATATGCTTTGCACGAAGAATTTGGTACCTGGTGAGGCTGTTTATGGGGAGAAGAGAGTCAGTGTAGACGTGAGTATTGGTGAATCGCTTTTTTGTGCCGGGGATCATGCGATCGCTTTCATTGGCTCCTGGAAGCTAATTGAAACGGGTACGTGCAGAATGCGGATGGCACCAAGACCGAATACCGTGTCTGGAACCCTTTCCGGTCGAAGTTGGCTGCTGGTATCCTTGGTGGTCTTGACCACGTACACATTGCCCCCGGAAAGAAGGTCCTGTACCTCGGTGCCGCCAGCGGTACATCCGTCAGTCACGTTGCCGACATTGTTGGTCCGGTATGTATTCCTCGATTGTGCTCCTCTTTACATGTTGCCCCAAGTCCCGCTAAATGATTCCTTCACTATCAGACCGGTCTCGTATACGCCGTTGAATTCTCCCACCGTCCCGGTCGTGATCTGATCAACGTCGCCAAAAAGCGCACCAACGTCATCCCCATCATCGAGGACGCTCGTCACCCGCACAAGTACCGTATGCTCGTCGGAATGGTCGACGTTGTGTTTGCCGATGTTGCTCAACCCGATCAAGCGCGTATCATTACCATGAACGCGCATATGTTCTTGAAGAACGAGGGACACATTGTCATCTCCATCAAGGTAAGCTCCTATTATCATCCTCTGAGTGGAGTGTCGGCAATGTCTAACAAACGGTCTCTCCGGCATCCACCAGGCCAACTGCATTGACTCAACAGTCGAGGCCGCAACCGTCTTTGCGAACGAAATCTCCAAACTCCGTCAAGAACGCGTCAGCCCACAAGAGATGGTCACCCTTGAGCCCTACGAACGTGATCACGCCATGGTTATCGGTGTGTACCGTAAACCAAAAACGTCTAAGGATTAAGAGAGCAGGAACATCAAAACATACAACACCAACTATCCGCCGCAACAAATTCTTATTTCTGCTTTTATTCCTTTTTACGTTTTCATGTTTTCCTTTTTTCCTTGTATACTCTTTGGGCGCGTGTGGGTTTTTGTGGAGATGGGGGTTAGGTAGAGCCTGAGGTCGTGGTGCTTTGGGACGGGGTAGTCCCTGGCAATAGTGTTTTTTATTGGCACCTTGAAATGAAAAAATCTTGACTAGAAGTGGATGCCTAAGGCTGTTGTGTTTTAGAGCTGACCATGAGTTGAATCTTCCCGTTGCCAGCACCCTCAAGATCCACCTGACGTTGAAGCATGAAAGTTGGGCTGGATTGCATTTTTATTTGCTGACACCATAATGTACAAGCCACCATGCGCCACCCGTGTGGCCGACCAGCCACCCCCACCCGCAGCAGGTTGCGTCAAGTTTGCGTCTTGCTTTTTGTCCCTTTGACCCTCTCATCCTGCCCTATTCATTCTTCAGATATAAAAAGACGAGCTACCCGTTTCGGCGACCATGTATCAAACAACAACGAGAACGCAACGAAAGTTATTCCAACACATTCATTTCCATATCAACAGATTGAAACCATCCAACATGTCTTCTGCAAGCAACAACCGTAAGTCCGTCCCTCCTTCCTCGTGTCCTTTGGTTTGAGCAAAATATGTAAGCTCAGGTGCTAAGTTCCCCCTTCTCCTTCCCTCACCACACCAGCCGGCAACTTCGCCAACCGCCCCAAGGAAGAAGTCCGCGCCCTCGCCTCCGAAGGCGGCCGATCGAGCCACACGGGCGGTTTCGCAAGCATGGACCCAGCCCGCCAACGCGAAATTGCATCCATGGGTGGTAAAGCCGCGCACGCCAAGGGCACCGCACACGAGTTTACGTCCGAGGAAGCGTCCCGCGCCGGTCGTATCGCGCATGAACGCGGGACGGCGCATGAGTTTAGTAGTGAGGAGGCGAGGGAGGCGGGGCGGAAGGGTGGTGTTGCGAGGGCTATGCATATGAACAATGCGAACGCGGGTGCGGAGAGTGAGGAAGGAGGGGAAGGCGGGGACGGGGAATCCCACAAGCATTTCCGTGGGTTCGCGGCGATGGATTCCGACCGTCAACGTGAGATTGCGTCCATGGGTGGGAAAGCTGCGCATGCAAAGGGGACAGCGCATGAGTTTACGTCTGAGGAAGCTTCGAGGGCTGGAAAGATCGCGCATGAACGTGGGCATGCTCATGAGTTTACGAGTGAGGAGGCGAGGGAGGCGGGGAAGAAGGGTGGGGCTGCTAGGGCTGGCAGTTTGGAGAGGCAGGAGTAAGTTAGATTGGGTGGGTGGGTGTGAGTGAAGCTGCTGGACGTTTGGACCGTGTAAATAAATAAATAGGAAGGCCGATGCGAAAGGCCGTTTGCGATGTTCAAATTGCAGTGTTCAAAATAGTTATTAAGATACGCATGAAATGTGCTCTGAATTTGAAAGACAATAAGAATGCGACCATCTGCGACCGTGTTACAAAGATACACGGAGTATATTGTTCATGATGATAATGGTAACCACCGTAGACACCATGTCGAGAATCTGTACTTAGATGTGGCGTGACGATGTGGGTGTAGCTACCACTACTGCTCCTGAGGCTGCTGCCGCTTTCGCGGAAGGTGAAAGGGGAGACGGCGGAGACCTCTGATCATGGGCGTGGGGGACGTGGGTGACGCCGCCGTTACGGATGAACTAGAATGCAACCGTGTTGCAAAGATCCACGAAACCGTATATTGTTCATGATGATAATGGTAACCATTGTAGACACCATCTTGAAAATCACCAGTCCTCATCGTCCTCATCATCAAGATTCTCTGACCGCTGCCACTCCTTCCTCACCACCGCCACAACCCGATTCCTCTCGTCATCCTCCTCCAACCCCGTCCACCTCCTGGAAGTACCCTCACAAACTTCCATCACACCATCCGTAATGCAAATATCAACAATCTTGATACCCTGGCGTTTCGCCTTATCCTTAAACCCCTTGGGGAATGTTTGTTCGACAACCACCTTCTCCAACTTCGTACACGCCAATGCAAGTGCCAAAATAAGGCGCCTGGAGGGTTGGTTGAGCCGGACGGTGCGTAACCCCTTTGCGTATAGCATCAAGGCACGGATGGCCCTCTCTTCCTCGGAGTCGAGGAAGAAACAGGTGAGGTCAACATGTTCGAGTGTGTGACCCAAGCGGCGGAACACGGAATCCCAATTCACGTTGAGGGATCCTGCCATGCTGGGTCTGAGTCCGAAGGATTTCAAGGATTTGGGTCCGTGGGTGGCGAAATAGGTCATGTCGGCGCCTGCGTTGTCCACAGGGCAAAGGTATAATGATCGCAGGTTCGGACAGTGCTTGACGATTGCGTCGACAACGTTACGAGAGAAGGGACAGCAGAGCTGGACTAAATTTGGAGATGAGGCGACGATGGGGGCCACGTTGCCGTGCCAAGGGATGTTGAGATGCTGGAGGTTTTTGCATTGAGAGGCAAGCGGGAGGAATGTATCGGATGACACGGCCAGATGGGTCGCAAATGTGCACGCGCGGAGGTTGGGTCCAAAGCTTCCGATTGCCAAAGCAACGAGGGGAAGCCTGGACCAATCTAAATTTCCCCAAGACGCGAAATGCTCAAGCCGTGCGAACCCTGCGGCAAGACTGTCCTGCATCTGCGGATGTTCAATGTCGCCGGTCCAGTTGCGGACGGCGAGGGAGATGAGGTACGGGCACTTATCAAAGATTTGCGCAAGAAGAAGCGTGCTGACATCGAGTTTGATGCATCCAAAATCGAGGGCACGCAGGTTGGGAAATATCTCCGGTATGAGGTTCCAAGCTTGGCGGACGTTGTTGAAGATCGTTTCGTCGACGTTCCAGTAATGGCTAAGGCGGATGGTGCGTGTGTACGATGCTTTCCCTCCATTCTTGCGCGTGAAAATGAAGAGCGAGGCGTCGCTTGCCAGGTTAATGTCCAGAATTTCCCAAATTGTGGCAATGGCGACGTCGTGCCAAAGTTTGCTCACGAGAGTACAGGAGTAGCGAGTCTGGCGCCGTTCTTGTGGTGGAACCAGATGGAGGATCTCCAGCAGAATTTCAAATGGGACCCGAGACGCGGCGGACGTCCAACGCTTTGCCCCACGATCAATAACCCTCCTCCGTCCTCTGGTGCCTTTACCACCGCCCTTCACCACCATCCAGTTGCTCGTCGCTCCTTCCTTCTTGGTGCGCATGTCGACTTGTGTCCCGTTACTTTATCCTCGCTACCCGGCGACGCTTCGTCTTTCCCACGCTTCGCGGCAAGTTTCTAAGAAAACGCGATGCGAAAGTCAATATTCGTTTATTTTTCCAGCAACGTCCTCAAGATACAGTGACTCACCGAGTCGAGTTCGTGTACTGTTTCGCGGAAATTCTCGATGGCCTGGGCGATAATGTCGGCGTCCTGGCGTGAAGATTGAAAAGATGTGAAGAATGCGCAGCCCAAAAGCCATTGAAGCTTGAAATGTGGCTGGCAGTCTTACATCAGCAACTCGATTATAAAAACCGGTTCCAATTTTTTCTTTCTTTCCCCTTGTCTTTTTCCCACGCACACAATCAAATTACACCCCATCATCAACATCTGCCATAATGGCCGCCACTCTCTAAATCCCCACAGCGTCAACAACGCAATCACACAACCATTACATTCAAACCAACACCAACAACGACAGCGTTCTCCCCCCAACTTCGCCAACAACAATCTCTCCCCCTTAACCAAACTTCTCCGCCAACATAATGGCTTCCCTCAACACCCACACCCACGACGGCACCTGCCCCAAAACAACCACATCGAAAACAAAACACAAACAACAGCAGCAGAAAAAGCAGCAGCAGCAGGAGACTCTATCGCTTTCTTGTAAACCCTAGTTGATATTGAAGTGTACTACTACGTACGGAAGAACAATAGCCCCTCTGGCATATATGAGTGAAAAACCTGTCGATATGAACAACGCAGAAATGGATTTGTTTTTGAACTTGGATCAGTTTGTGGAGGGTAAGTTGGGCCGCAAATTGACGGTCAATTTGGTGGGAATGCGAAAGCTTAGCGTGTGCGGGTCTTGTTATTTTCCAGATGGGATTAGCCCACCATCCCCGTCCTCCGCCATGTTGAGCAATGTATCGCCCGCCGAGTCTTTGTTCTCTGACTTTGGCATGGGCGACTTGCTCTTCGAGGAGCCTGCTACGTTGCCGCTTTTTGATGCGCTTCCGGAAACCAAGCAACAACAGCAGACTGGGGAGACGGCCCAGGACAACTTATTTGACAGCATGTTTCCTGACGTGTCTTTGCCGTTGAACACCACATTGCCTAACGGTGACGAGCTTTTGGCGCTCATTGGGAACGACGTCAACCCGGGTTGCATCCCGAGCCCGGAACAATCACCTCCGTTGGACGCCCTTCTTTCGCCGGCGGTTAGCCCAGCGCCACTTGCATTCCTGTCTGTACCGTCGACACCCACGCAAGCTCCTCCTCTGTCTTCGTTCTCACCTTCGCCGGTCCTTGCCAATGCCCAAGATTCCATTCGGGCACTGTTTCCGCAGCTCGCACCTACTGTCGAGCGCGTTCGCGCGGCGCTCCTTGAAGCGGTGTCCAAGCCCCAGCTCACCGCACAACAGCAGCAGCAACAACGTCCGCCCATTGCTCCTGCCGTTTCGCTGCCTCTTCTCAGCACGCAGATGATGGCCACCGCCGCTGCATCTGCAGGGACGCAGACACAACAGCAACTTCAACAGCAATTGCAGGCCTTGGTAAACATGCATGCTAAGCAAATGAACAATGGGCCGGTTGTGAAGGCGTCGATCGAGGCACCTATGCCATCCTACGCCGTCGGGCGTAAGCGCAAGGAGCCTCCGACTGATGCGGCTGCCCTCATGGCTGAGATCGATTTCAAGGTTCGTCTTCAAGTATTAAAAGCACACTGATTGATGTCTCATACTCGAGACTAATCTATTGACACTCGTATAGCGTCAGAAAAACACTGAAGCAGCCCGGCGGTCTCGAGCACGTAAAGTGGAGCGTCTCGCGTTTCTCGAGAAAGAAGTCAAAAAGGTTGGGGCCGAGCGGGATGCCATGGCTGCCAAGGTGGCCGAGTTGGAAGCTGGACGAGGGGAGCAAGTGCGGTTGAAGGAGAGGATGGAGTTGTTGGAGCGCAAGTTGAAGGAGGCTGGGTTGGAGAAGTTTCTGTAAAATTTTTCTTTTTTTTCCTTGTTTCGTAATGTTTCAGTTTCATGTTTGTGTTGTGTTAAGTTATGGTGAAATATACAAGTATTTTGCCGAAAAGTTTCTTATGACGTTTGCTCGAAGAAGATGGGAGATTCAATTTGCTTCAGACTCTCGCTCTCGCAGGTCATCGATCGAATGGGTGTCCGTAGCGTCTGACGCTAGTGTCGTCTCTTTTCCCAAAGGAAGGTTTCACGCATCCCAGCCCATCAACGCTGCATATGCAGATCAAAGTCCAGTAACCGACCCACGCACATGAAAGTAAGTCATTTAATTAATTTCGAAACGAGGATACCGGTAGGTACTTTTGCCGAGTTTGTCTGTTTGTACTTTCGAAGGTTGTATTGTTGAACAGAGGGGTTTCAACGAGCAACGCACGAGCCGAGCCACTCATCCGCGCGTTCCACCCCACAGGCAGACGACCAAAGTGTCGCGCGACATGGCTTGGGCTCGCGTTTTACCTTTCGGACGACCGTAACATTTTTTTGCGTTCAAGTTTTCGTTCATTCCGGAATACGAATGACACAACAGGCAGACAAGACGGACAGACAGCGACTGATTTTGGGCGCGTCAATGGTGGGGATGGGGAGGGACAAGAAAAGCCCGCGCACTGGATGGATCCCTTCGTGTGAGGGCCGGTCACATGAGAGACGGACAAATTGATGCATGATGGGGATCCTCGTGCGTCTATTAAACTGCGGGGCTCAATCCATCGAAGAACTTGAAATGGTCAACGACGCACCTCCAGGGAGAGGGCCACAATGCTGTAATGACGATTATGCACTGCGATCATCAAAGAGTCCCGCCCATCCCAACCCCACACACCCAAGATGCACAGTAAGTAAGTATGCAAGGACCCCGACCGTCGACGACCACCAGACACTGGCAAACTTGGATCTGGCCTTGCCTTCGCCACCTTCGCGGTCGTCGTCTACTGTCTTCGTCGTCTCTCCAAGGCCGCGTTGGCAAACGTCACACTCATTGAACAAGCTGCACACTCCCCGCCCATCCATCCACCGCGGAAGGCGAGCATAAAAGGGCGACCCTTCATCCCTCCACCCCCACATCCCCACATCCTCACACCCCATCCCTCTCATCAACGAACATAACCAACAATGCGCATCGCATCCGCCATCACCCTCCTCTCCCTCCCGGCCCTCTCCCTAACCGCCCTGGCCCCCGAATGGAAATCCAAAACCATCTACCAAATCATCACTGACCGGTTCGCCGTGCCCGCCGGCCAAGCTCTGCCCGCCGCGTGCGATGGGGAGAAGCGGTTTGGGTACTGTGGTGGTAATTTGAAGGGGATCAAGGATAAGTTGGCGTATGTGAAGAGTCTTGGGTTTGATGCTATTTGGATTAGTCCTACTGTGGAGAGTGAGTGTTGTTGGAATTGCGCGTTTTGAGCCTGGTTGCGGTGTTTGATGACTGTGATACTGATGAATTCCTTTTCCTAGACACCGAGAATGGTTACCACGGGTACTGGGCAAAGGACATCTACAAGACCAACCCGAAGTTCGGCTCCAGCGACGACCTCAAAGACCTCATCACCGCGGCCCACAGCCAAGGCATGTGGGTCATGGCCGACGTCGTCGCAAACCACATGGGCCCCATCGCCAACAACAACGTGGGACTCTTCCCAGCTCCATTCAACAAACCCGAATACTACCATCAAAGCTGGAGACCCATCAACTACAACGACCAACGCTCGGTCGAATACGACAACATCCAAGACCCCAAGACTGGCCTCCTCCTCCCCGACCTCAACACCGAAAACACCTTCGTCCAAACCGAACTCAACAACTGGGTCAAATGGCTCGTCTCCGAGTACAAGTTCGACGGTATCCGCATCGACACCATCAAACACGTCCCGGCAAGCTTCTGGCCCAACTTCTCCAAAGCCTCTGGCGTCTTCTCCCTCGGCGAGGCCTACACCGGCAGCCCGGACGAGATGGCCCGCTACAAGGACGGAGTGGACTCCCTCCTCAACTTCCCCTTCTACTACCTCTGCCGCGACGTGTTCCAACAACGCCAAAGTCTCTGGAAGATCGAATCGTACCTTTCCACCATGCGCCAAAAGTTCGGGCAGGCCAAATTCAGCCAGTTGGGCGTGTTTGTGGATAACCACGACGTACCCCGGTTCCTGAACGGACAGGGTGACAAGACCTTGCTGCGGAACGCTTTGGCGTTGGCCATGTTCACCGACGGGATGCCCTACGTTTACTACGGAACTGAGCAGGAGTACGCCGGTGGTGCGGACCCCGAGAACCGTGAGCCCCTTTGGTATGTCCCTTACAACGCCAACGGCACATCCACCGCACGGGCTCTGAGCGCTTGGAACCGTGCCCGCAAAACCGCCGGGTCGGGATTGATTGACGCCGTACA
Source organism: Borealophlyctis nickersoniae (assembly GCA_027604605.1). Taxonomy (NCBI): domain Eukaryota; kingdom Fungi; phylum Chytridiomycota; class Chytridiomycetes; order Rhizophlyctidales; family Borealophlyctidaceae; genus Borealophlyctis; species Borealophlyctis nickersoniae. The sequence goes on from JADGKA010000691.1 coordinate 10,340, forward strand.
CTCCCCCGTTTGGACCGAAGACAACTTCCACGCTTTCTACCGCGGTCCGGTCATCGTCGCCGTCACTAACGCTGGAAGTGGAAGTGGGCCGATCACAAAGAACAACATCCCCAACCTGCCGTACCCGACTGGAACTACCTTTGTCAACGCCGTGGACAGTAACGACCGTATCACGGTTAACGACGGGAAGGCCACCATCACCCTCACCGGTGGCGAGCCCAAGGTCTACCTCAAGCAGTAAAATACAACACTATGTTTCGGGGGAGGGGATTGGATAATTTAGATAGTGAACACATCATAGGGGAGGGCGGGGAATCGAAACGAATGAGCATCATCGGGACGAGAATCGGGATATTGAGGGGCTGGACCCTTCGATGGATTCTCCGGGTGGGATGGAAGGTGGGGGTACCGCACTGTATATAGATTTTCCCTGTGTATAGAAAACGGCAGTGCGCTGCTACTATGAGAAACGAGTGTTTTAGCAAAATCAAATAACATACCAATTGGAGCCTCACAAATGAGATCAAGTTTGGGCGAGTGTGTGGTGCGGGTTTATAAAGCAAGGAAGACGAGGGTTTATCGCAATCGGCCTCATTGGTTGGTCTTCCAAGATTTTTCTGACTGCCTTTGATAGCTGGAAAATGCATTTTCCTTTCTTTTTGATACGAGAGATATCGTGGGGCGAAGACGTTTGGATGACTTTTCATGGGATACCCTCCCAGCCCATCTGTCTGTGGCCTATCCCATTGCAGCCTCGGCGTCGTTTCCTTTCATTGAGGATAGCGGCTTTGTATGTATGAAATGAAAAATTGGAACGAAGTTCTTGTTGACGTGAAGGTCGCTCATGTCGTCCACAGGCGCGTTCATTCATATCAGGCGCGTTTTTGCAACAAGACGGTAAAGTTCCTCCAATGGCGCGGGCCTGTAAGACCTCCAAGCGTTCATTGTTTGGCTATGGTAAGATAATGGCGGGCTTTGCGAATGGAATTGAAGTGAAGATGATGTCAAGGTTTTTTGCTCAAGCACTTCAAGCAATGCCGAAGGTGGCGCAGTTGACCAGGGTTGTCATGCGCAGCTCAAAGCTGCGGGTTGTTGTCGGCTTGGCTTCCCACGTTTCATCACACCTTCTAGACCATACTGTATCCCGTCACCGTTTGGCACTGAATTGTCAGAACCGCCAAACGACCCTCAACACTTTCAACCTCTACCGGTTGGACCTCAGCACACCTAGAACGACCTGACACCCATTCAAACATCCAACCAACCCGCCTCTTCACAATGACCTCCACAACGACGGTCTCCCCCCTCCTCCACGCCCCCACAAAACGCACCGACGAAGTCGACTTCGCCCCCTCCTTCCGCTCCTACATTGCGACAACCTACCAAGACGACCCCGACAAGTACGCCACGGAAATCGCCACGCTGAACCGGTTGAGGCAGGATACGCGCGGGGCGGGGAAGGATGTGACGGGGAGGGATATTTTATATCGGTATTATGGGCAGTTGGAGTTGTTGGATTTGAGGTTTCCGGTGGAGGAGAAGGGGGTGAAGGTGCTTTTTACTTGGTGAGTTTTTGGTTGTGGAGGTTGGGTCTCACGCCCTGCCAGAGTCGATTTGGTGCTTCCTGGTGAAATCACGTAGTTGGAGTACTTATGCATCGCTTATTCGCTCCCAGGTATGACGCCTTCAGCAGCAAATCCGTATCCCAATACTCCATCGCCTACGAAAAAGCCTGCATCATCTTCAACATCGCCGCGACGTGCTCCTCAATCGGCGCGTTCCAAAACCGCTTCGAACCAGCGGGGCTGAAGACCGCCTTCAACTACTTTCAGGCTGCCGCGGGGTTGTTTGCTTACATCAACGACAACTTTTTGCATGCTCCCAGTCAGGACATGTCCCGCGATAGCGTCAAGACCTTGGTGGATTTGATGCTCGCTCAGGCTCAGGAATGCTTCATCGAGAAGGTTTTGATGGAGAAGAAAAAGGGGGCATTGGTGGCGAAATTGGCGGCGCAGGTTTCGCATGTATATAATAATGTGGTGGATGGGATGACCAACGAGACGATTAGCGGGCAGTTTCAGAAAGCGTGGATCGACCTCGTTAGGGTAAGACGAAATTTCTTCTTTTGACGCTGTGGCTGCGAATGAATTTTGACTTACGGTGGTCTTCAGGTCAAGGCAAAACATTTCCATGCGGTCTCATGCTACCACAAATCCTTTCAACTAGAAACTGAAGGAAAATCCGGGGAGAATGTCGGGCTTCTCACATTGGCCGAAACCCTCGCAAAGGAAGCGCACAAACTCGCCAATTCCTTCCAGAGCAGTCATTCGTCCTTTACAACCGCCGCGCAGAATCCTACATCCTCTTCCTCTGGCTCTGGTCAAACGACCTCCGCAGCATCCGCGCTCGTGGAAGCAACAAAAGTCAGCTTAAATCTGATTACTGAACGTAAAACTGCGATTACAAAGGATAATGACATTATCTATCACGAGGCGGTGCCCAATGTTGATACGTTACCGGCTATTGAGAAGCTGAATGCCGTGAAACCTATCACCTTTGCTGAGGTAGGATTCCCTTTTGCCTGAGCGTGGATTTAATTCGTTAAAGCCACTGATCACTTATTTGTCGCCACAGGTATGTACCAACGGTCAAGCCGATATCCCCAAAATCATCGGACCAGACATATTCCAACGCCTCGTCCCCATTTCCGTCCACGAAGCCTCATCCATGTACTCTGAAGAGAAAGCCAAAGTCCTCCGTGCCGAACAAGAACGCGTGGATTCGGTCAATGGGGAGCTTCAGGCGATGCTCGAGTCGATGGACTTGATTGCCACCATGGAAAAATTGAAGCGGTTCGTGAAGGGGTCGGGAGGGTACGATCAGGGGGCGGCTATGCCGTCGGATGTCGTGCAATGGTGTACCGCGGTTAGAAATGAGGAAATTGGGGCTGGAAGTAGCGTTGCCGAGATGATTAGTAATTTGGACGGATTGAAGCAACGCGTCAAGGAGACGCTTGACGAGGTGGGGTTATTGTTGGACAAAGAGCAACATGACTGCGAGGGAATGAGGGTGAGCGCATTTTTCTTTCCTGTCCTGAGGCCTTGATTGTCAAGTGCCGTTTTCTAATATCAGACTCTTGTCACAGGTGAAGTATATGGACCAGTGGGCCCAAGAACCTTCTGCCAAGCTGACGTCGCAAATCCGCCAAGACATTCGCCAGCATCGTGAATCTTTTGAAAAGGCGTGCGCTACGGACCAAGCGCTCTTTTCACGGCTGAACGAGTCAAAACGGGACATTGATACTCTGAAAAGACCGTTGGAGGAAGTGCAATCCATATTTGCCGAGCGCGTCGTTGCCGCTACCAGCCCTCAAGCGGCTCGTAAGGAACCTGTTGCAAATCTGATTGATGCGGATGGGCCGGGATCGCCTGGCAATGGACTGGGTCAGCTTGACGAACAGATTTTGGTTGAGAAGTTGGATGGTATTTTGCAAAGATTGAGGGCTCTGAAGAAGGAGCGGGGAAATGTTTTGGAAGAGCTGAAAACGAAGGTGCAGTTGCCGAGTGCTTGTGCATTGTCTTGGTTTATGTCAGACGTCAGCATTGTTGAGATTTTCTCCTTTGCAGTTGCATCAAGATGATATTTCATCGCTGCTTTTGTTGAACAAGAACAAGGAGTCACAAATCTTCGCGGCAGAGCTGTCAAAGTTCAAACCTCTTCAGAGCCGTTTGACCGCCAACATTCAAGCGCATCAACAGTTCATGCAGGACTTGAGCAACGAATTCGAAAAGCTTCGTAACTCGTCACAAGCCATGAAACTTTTGGATCAACGTGACAAGCGCAAAGCTGAGCTGATCAAGCAATGGCGGATTTCGTATGAGCAGTGGCGGGAGGGAAAAGGTGGATTGAAGCGAGGACTGCAGTTTTATTCGGAGTTATCAGATTTGGTGGGTTCTTTACGCTCGACTGTGGTGGGTTTCGTGGATCGGCGAACGGAGGAGCGGAACCAGTTGGTGAAGAAGATTGAGGAAGTGCACGCGGAACGGGGACAGCAGGCGTTGCGGGAACAACTGCATCGGTTGAGTGTTTCGAATGCGTCGTCGCCAGGGCTGTCGACTCCTCCTGTGCAGTCACCGGCGACGCCCGGGGCCCCGGCGTTGCCTCATCCAGGGTACCAGCCGGCAGTTCAACCCCAGCAGCCAGGATATTCCGCTCACCAGGCGGCGCAATCACCGCCCACTCAATATGCGCCTCCCCCGGCACCACATGGGCAAAACCCGACAGCGTATCCTCCTCAGCAACCATCCAGTCCTCCAGGACCCTACAATCAACAAACGGTGCAACCGTTTGCTCCTCCTCCTCCCTCACCCTTGTCGCAACAGCCGCCTGCTGGGTCTCCATTTGCACCACCGCAGCAACCGGCATCTCGGCCGCCTCCCTCGCATCACAGTTATAGTGGGCCACCGCAGCCGACGCAGCAATACCACCACCAGCCGCCGCCTCAACCAGGTTATCAACCCCAACAGCCCTATCCTGCTCAACACCCCCCTGCTTCGTCTGGGCCTCAAGCGCCATCATTCCCAGCTGCTCCGGCGCATACCTTGGAACGCCGGTACTCTGGCCATGCGGGAGGTCCGTCCCCGTACCAGCCACAAACCCCGCAGCACCAATATGTTCCTCCTCAGCCGGCCCTGCCTCCAGCTTCTCACCCACCTTACTCCTCGGGACCAACGGCATCGGTGGGATCTTCACATCCGTACCAGGCGGGTCCTCCCTTGCCGCCAAAGATCCAAAGCCCTGCGCAATCATATTATTCGCCGCCTGCTGCGACACCCACGTATGGTGGACCTCCGTTGCCGCCGAAAGTCCCTGCTACAAGCATACCCCAATCCACCTATCCGCAACAACAGCAGCATCCAGGTGGTTATAATTACCAACAGCCGCCTCCACGACCTGTCGGACCTGGTCCACAGTATCAAGGACCACCTGGAGCGTCTTACCCACCGCCGCCGGGGCAAATCCAGCAGCCACCATCGTGGAATCAACCCCCACCTCAGCAAAATGGCCAGTACGGTTCCGGGTACGGTGCACCACCCGCGCAACATCAACCTCCGCAAAATCAACCCCAGCAACACCAGCAGCCTCAGCAATCGTACGGCTTCCAAGGGAATACCGGATACCCTCCTGCTCCACAACAGCAGGGATCTTACCAGCATCCACCACCGCCAGCTCAACACCATCAACAGTACCATCCGCAGGCACCACAGCAGCAAGGGTACGGCCACCCTCCCCCGCAACAGCAACAGCAACAACCGCCGCCACCGCAGGGGTATGGGTATGCACCTCAGGGCCAGCAACCGCCACCGCCACAGCAAGGGCAACCACCGTATGGCGCGCCGTTGCAGCCGCAGCCGTGGCGCGGGCCACCTGGTGGGTCGTTGTTGGATTGAAGGGCGGGAAAG
>JADGKA010000692.1:0-15782 GCA_027604605.1 Borealophlyctis nickersoniae
GATCTGCCCCTGACTGAGTGACATATTATCATTTTCATTTTCCTGGTGATGTTCCATTTGTAACTACGGCCACTACTACATGGGTACTAGGAGTTACTAGCACTATTACATATTAGTATCACTGACACGATTCAGGTGGAGGGAGGTGGAGCAGGTGGCGGGCTGGCGATTGGTTTTGCCTCTGCCTCCTTCCCTTCTGATGCTTTGTTTTGCTTCGGGGACCCGCTGGACCCGATGGACCCACCACCCCATCCACTCCATCTGCCAGTGCCTCTGTGCCTTCCCCCATGCTTGCGCTTACGCTTTGTTCCGCGCAGATGATACCGGGACAGATTACGAATTATGGAAGGGAAAGTCCCATGCGTCGACGTATGTGTAGTCCAAGGAGTGTTTCGAACCACCGACGCTCCCGAAAAAAAAAGCGCAAGACAAAGATGGGGGGCTTTTTCGCACACAAAAGAGACACAAAGACCCAGACCATTCATCCATCCGTTGCTTGGCTTGTCCCAGTTCAGCAGGTCTCTGTCTCAGGAGGGTCCCTCCTTTTCGCAACTGCTCCACTTTCTGTTTACAAAAAACAAACACTTTCCCTTCGGGCGCGCGCCAATTGGCATATGCGATGGTGCAAGTAAGTATGAGCAGGAGTGATGGACCGAGTTTGATGCGCGTCAAAAGGGCGTCCCGTTGTTTCGGATCCGAAATTTCTCGTGTCCCGTCCCACATCCCACACCCAAACATTTTGGCAGAGTTCCAAACGCATCGATTCGAAGATTCGAAATCATTTCCACGCACGTAAAGGGGAGGAGGAGGAGGAGGAGGAGATTTGATCATCCGGCGTCAGTCAGGACCCACTGGACCCACCGGCGGATGGTGTCACCAAAAACTAACAGAAAAGTCCCCGTCTCCAAAAAAGGCCCAGCTTGCAAAAAAAAGGGGCGTGAACGCATCCGGGCATACCGTCGTAATGGGTGCTTGTGCCTTAAAACGCTGCGTTAAAATGATGTATCACATTGTTCCATCAACCGGCCAAACGTCGGATGAATCAATGAGTCCCTTTTCGCAGCTGAGGTGTTGTGGACACCAAGCAAACAACGTCGGGCCACCGGCCTTCCTTGGCCGCGTTTGCGGAAAGCATGTGTGGGGAGGTGGCCGTGTACCATGGTTTCGCATCGCTCATTCCTAAGTGAACACCCCTACACCCCTAACTTACGCCCTGCAAAGAAAAATTTACAAAGAGGCTGAACGCGCGCAGGTCGTGAGACAAGCGGGACCCGTTTTTTCGAACTTTTTCCCTGCAAGGGCTTTGTTTCCATCTGCTTTTTCGATAATGACTCCACCCGTCCATCACCGAATGGCTTTCTAAAAGCGTCGATAGGGCCCTTTTTTTATGCCGAGATCACTAACGCATCGAATGGTCACAGAAACCACAGCCCCCCTTTTTTGTTGCTTGGAGCTATTTTGGAGCTCCGCAAACATTTCGCAATCATTTTAGCAGTGCCACCGGAAACCCTGAGGGGACGTTTTACAGGAAGGTTCATAGGAAACAATTCAAAAGGTTATTTCAAGAAAGAAGCTCTTGTGGCGCAATTGGCTAGCGCGTTCGGCTGTTACCGGTGTTATTACGTAATCATTGCGTAATCCCCAGCGAGCAACCGGAAGGTTGGTGGTTCAAGCCCACCCAGGAGCGTCATTAAACGCTTCAATTTTTTTTCAAGTCTTCTTTTCCTTTTCAGTCATGGCTTTATTTTTCTTCCTTCGACTGTTTTGAAGGTGTTGCATCCCTGAAGTGCTGGGCATGTAGTCATTTCTACTAACCATATTGTTAATACCTTGGAGAGTGTGGGGTAAGCTCGCGGGCCTCCGATTAGTTCCGGGATTCATGACATACTCCAGTGTCCCGTCGTATAAAGCATTTCCGCAATCAAGCGTCGCTTTGCCAAAGATGAGTCATGCATGGTGGTGAAGGTCAATGGGTGTGGTTGCCGCTGGTTTCCATGTCCCGCACCCTGATGGGTGGAAGCCGGCGGATGGATACCTGCCAGTGGAACGCGTCAAAGGTGGTGGTCAACCGCGTGGGATGAAGGCATTTTATTGATGGTCTGACCAATAGACATGCGCGGGTTGGGTGCACTAGATCGCGCCTTCACCAGTAATACATTTATGTTTGGCACTGTATCGACGGTCTGCCAAAAACGGATGTGCGTTTTGGGATGTGATGGGGTATCCAAAAGGCTGCAGAGTCCTGGTGGAAGCGCGGCAGTGGCTATCATGTTCATCCAAGGTTCAGATGGGATTTGAGAATACGGGAATCTGGTGATGCTGCGGTCCCTCCTTGTTGTCCACAAGTGCCAGGCACCTTTTGAACTAGACCACGTCCTGAAAACTCAAAACTAAGTACTGGCTTTCCATTGTTTCGTCAACATCGTCACCAATATGCGTGTTATGTCCTTTACCCCGTTGGTGGCTCTCGACGTGCTGGCGTCGTGAATGACCACTACATGAATGGAGTGGACACCCATTCGGGGGGTTGTGGTGCATTAAATGGGTCCAAATGACCGGAACGTCGGTGCATTGAGGGCTGTAAAGCTGGTAATTGAGAAATCGCAAGAGGGAACAGGTTGGTGTAGAAAGCTTGCAAACAGACGTCGTCGCACTTCTGTAATTCTGACTTCCTTAACGACATGGCAGACTTTGCTTGATCAGCATTGTCCAGCAAATGTGAACGGCGACGTGGGAAAGTTTTGTTTGTCGTTGAGGATACCCGTGTGGCTGGCCAGCTTACAACGCGACGCGATCCGACGATGAAGCAAAAGGTTGAAAAGGACGCAGCACGCAGAAGAATGAATGCATTCTTTCGATTCTGATTCCGTCCTCATCCTATCCCCGTTCAATCCCTGTCGGCACGAAGTATTGAAGATCACTCTCAAGCGAAAAGTGTCTCCCAGGTTTTAATGAAAAGATGAAATTGATGCGCGCTCGGAGGAGGCTGGATGGCTTTGACATTATAGTTCCGGGAATCGGGGATGTCCCTGACGGAGGATGTCGGAGGATGTCGGATGCAAAAAAAACTTATTGTTTTGAGGGCTTTGGTTACCAGAATGCATCAGTCTTGCTCAACAGGCCGATATTCGAGATGTCGCCCTCCATAATAAGCGCGCGGGGTCGGCTCCATTCGTGACGCAATATCATATTTGGCCCGCGCGTTCCCACACATGGAATCCCAGAATTGTTCTAAAAGGAAGCATTCTGCAAAGAAGAGATCCGGTACTTGATCTGAAAACGTGCTTTGCATAAAAGGAGGGGACCCCTTCCCCACATTCCCTCTTCACACCCAAACTCTCGATACGCCATCCAAACTCCAATCCCTCCTCGTCGCGCACTTTCCCACGCTATACATACCCCATCCTTTTCTCCCCCCGCTTCCCATCGAAACTTCCCACCGCCATGGCTTCCTCGTTGCCGTATGGCGACCCGCACCATCCAATGGTCTTGGATGACAATGCTGTTCCGCTCAACGACCTCCGAATCATCTCCCGGGACTCCATGCCTCCCCAAGAAGACGGCGAGGTCCAAGTCAGCCAACTCAACGTCTCCGAAGGAGTCGAAGAATTCCAGCAAGTCGCAACAGAACTCAAACGTGTCCACACCGAGCGCAGTCTCAGGCGCTCCTCCACGCGACTCGGGCGCAGTCTCTCCAGGCGCTCATCGGCGCGACTCGGCGACGATGCCGAGAGATTGGCGAAAGAGGCAAAGGAGGAGTTTGATCTCAAGGACTTCCTTGCTGGGCTTTCCAATGAGGATGAACGTCATGGCATCACCCGACCAAAGATGGGCGTCGTGTTCAAGAATCTGACGGTTGTGGGTGAAGGTGCTGATGCGAGCAGCATTGCTACGCTTTGGACACCGTTTGAATGGCTGGCCAGGTCGCTTGATCCTCGCAACTGGTAAAGTATCATGTTGCAGTTGACTTTGAAATCGAAATTCAAAGTGCTAACATAATTGGGCCCATATGCTAGGTTCCGCAAAGTCCAAAGAGGTACCGACTTCAACATCTTGAACGATCTCACCGGTTTCGTCAAGGACGGCGAGATGCTTCTCGTTCTCGGTCGTCCTGGCGCAGGATGCTCCACCTTCCTCCGCGTCCTCGCAAACGACCGCAAGTCTTACAAGGCCGTGTGGGGACAAGTTCTGTATGGAGGAATTCCATCTTCTGGTGCGTTTCGCTGGTACCTTTTCACCTCGCGATACATACATTGACTTCCGGGTTTCTTCTCTCAGAATTTGATCGGTTTGTCGGAGAAGCCATCTATACGGCTGAAGAAGACGTTCATTTCCCTACGTTGACTGTTCGAGAGACCTTGACTTTTGCGCTGAAAACCAAGACTCCTGGGAAGCGCGTGCCTGATACCACCAAGAGAATGTTCAATGACAAAATTCGGTACCTTCTTACCAACCTGACTGGACTCACAAAGCAAATGGACACGGTGAGCATCCATTTCTTCTTCTCAACGATTACTTCAAGCTTGCCACTTAACCTTTTCCAAAACTGCGCAGCTGGTCGGCAACGAATTCGTCCGCGGTCTCTCGGGTGGTGAACGCAAGCGTATGACCATCGCCGAAGCCATGACAGCCCGTGCCGCCATCAACTGTTGGGACTGCACCACTCGTGGATTGGACGCTGCGTCCGCATTGGACTACACAAAAGCGTTGCGGATCATGAGTGATACCCTCAAAAAGACGACCATCGCCTCCTTTTATCAGGCGTCGGAGGATATGTACAAGATCTTTGATAAAGGTATGCAATGCATCGCAGATTTGTTTTGTTTGTGCTGGTACTGATGTTCATCGTCATTGCTCAGTCATGGTGTTGGACAAGGGCCGTTGCATCTTCTTTGGACCAGTTGGTCGCGCAAAAGCTTACTTTGAAGAGATGGGATTCGAGTGCGAACACAGGAAGAGTAAGTACAAATTCGTCTACTGCATGAGATGTCTGCTACCGGCTATAATTCTTAACCCTGCCATTCCTTTCTCTTGATTAGGTACTCCCGACTTCCTCACCGGCATTACCAACGTCAATGAACGGAAAATCAAGTGCGGCTTTGAAGGTCTCACTCCTAATACCCCAGCCGAACTTGAGCAGCGGTTCTTGCAATCCAACGATTTCAAGATCTTGAAAGAGCAACTGGAGCAGTACGAAGCGTACATCCAGCGCGAGGTAGTATCTATGATCGACTGACGGTTGTTGGACCCTTATCTCTTACATTTACATCTTGCTCTCCATCAGCAACCATCCCTGCACTTCCGCGCCTACGTCAACGATTCCAAGATGCACTACGCCGACTCCATTTACACCACCAACTTCTACCAGCAGACCAAAGCGTTGACTCTCCGAGAGTTCCAGCTAATTTGGGGGGACAAGGTCGCGTTGATTGGCAAGTTCCTCAACCTGGCTTGCAAGGGGTTCCTCTACGCAACCGTCTTCATCTCCATGCCGTTTGATGGTACTGGGATGTTCTTGCGTGGGAGTGCACTTTACGCGTCGATTTTCTTCAATTCGATGGTGAGCCCTTCTTCTTTTGTGATTCATCACTACCGACAACATAATAACCGCTTCCCTCCAAAACCACCCAGATCTCGCTTTCGGAACTGCCAAACGCCATGCGTGGCCGGCGCATCTTGCAAAAGCACAAGTCCTACGCCATGTACCACCCGTCAGCCTACCACATTGCGAACGTCATGTCCGATCTCCCGATTACGTTCGTCCAAGTCCTCGTGTTCTCCCTCTGCTGTTACTTTATCTTTGGACTGGCCCTGTCCTTTGAGAAATTCGTCATCTTTGTCGCGACGATGTTCTTCACGGCGTTGTGCATGACGGATTTGTTTAGGTTGTGTGGAAATCTGGCGGCGACGTACTTCACGGTGAGGGATTTTTTACTTTTTCTTTCTGAGAGCTGGCGTATTGCTGTGTGTGACAAACACTAATGGCACAGTCGGTTGTTTTCAGGCCTCGCAAGTGGCGAACTTCATTCTCATGACCTTCCTTCTGTACATGGGCTTCATGATTCCTTACGTCAAGATGCACCCATGGGTGAGTCGATCGACATGATTGTTCGTTTTTCACCGGTCGAAACACCCCTGCTAACGTCTCATGCTTGCTATCAGCTTTCCTGGGTGTATTGGATCAATCCGATGGGTAGGTCCAAGCGAGCATCTGACTGCCTTCATTGCATGTCCATACTGATTTTTTCCTGCCCATTCAGCGTACTCTTACAAGGCGCTCTACTCGAACGAAATGAGAGGGTTGCAGTTCCCTTGTACGGGCCTTGGAGGAGTTGTTCCCGCCGGTCCTGGGTACACTAACCCGGCGTATCAAGCTTGCACCATGAAAGGTCAACGGGTAAGCAAAAGCAATTCGTATTTTCTTCTCAACTTAAGGGCCTTACTCATAACTCTCTCCACTTAGGCACCCGGCGACCTCGTCGTATCCGGCGAAAGATTCCTGATGGACGCGTACGGCTACAACGCGGCCCAAATGAACCTCGACATCCTCGCCGTCTTCCTCATGTGGATCCTCGTCATCATCCTCAACTGTCTCGCCATGGAGTTTGCTGACCTGCAAAGCGGAGGATACACCCGCCAAGTCTACAAGAAGGGGAAAGCTCCGAAGAGGAATGAATCCGGTGGTGGTACCAGGCAGCGTGACCAGAACGCTACAGTCTTGCAGAGCAATGCTCTTGAGGAAGGTCGAAACGGCACCACCGCTGCACCCGCGTTCACGAATGAGACGACGTTCACGTGGCAGGATGTGGTTTACACCGTTCCCATTTCCGGAGGTACCAAGCAGTTGCTCGACCACGTCGCTGGGTGGATCAAGCCGGGACAGATGACAGCTCTGATGGGATCGTCCGGTGCTGGGAAAACGACATTGATGGACGTCCTTTCTCGACGGAAGACGATCGGGCGAGTTGACGGCAGCATTCTGTTGAATGGACATCCTTTGAATGTGGCGTTTGAACGTATCACGGGTTACGTTGAGCAAACAGGTACCTTCGTCGACGCTGTCCATCATGTTTAGAATCACTGATAACTTACGCTATTCTTTAGACGTGCACAACCCCGCATTGACCGTCCGCGAAGCCCTCCAATTCTCAGCCAGAATGCGACAGGAAGCTTCCGTCCCTCTCGAGGAAAAGTACCAATACGTGGAACAAGTCTTGGAGATGATGGAGATGACGCCTTTGGGTGATGCTTTGATTGGAGATTTGGATTCTGGTCTTGGGATCTCGGTATGTTTTTTCTCTTTTCTTGTGCAGTTTGAGAGTGTGTGAACAGTGATAGTGATGGATCCGTGTGACCTAGGTTGAGGAGAGGAAACGGCTTACGATTGGTATGGAGTTGGTTGGCAAGCCTCAGATTCTGTTCTTGGATGGTATGTTCGTCCAGTAGTAATACTTTCGATTAGTTGGAACCTCTCTAAACCCGATACAATTGCATCTATTCTCCACCAGAACCAACATCCGGTCTCGACGCGCAGTCATCCTACAACATCATCAAATTCCTCCGCAAACTCGCGGACGCCGGTCTCCCACTCGTCTGCACCATCCACCAACCCTCCCCGATCCTCTTTGAACACTTTGACCGCCTCCTCCTCCTCGCCCGCGGCGGCAAGACCGTCTACTTTGGTGACATTGGGCACAACTCTCAGACGTTGCTGGAGTACTATGAAGCCAACGGTGCGCGGAAATGCGGCGATGATGAGAACCCTGCAGAGTATATTTTGCAGATTATTGGGGCTGGGACTGCGGGGAAAGTCAATGTGGATTGGCCGGAGGTGTGGAAGGGGAGTCAGCAGTATCAGGAGGTGCAGACGGAGCTTGCGCGGTTGGGGCAGGTTCAGATGCCTGTTGGTAAGTGACATGAAAACATTACTTTCACGTGTTATTCCCGGACACTTACACTGTTTCACTTTCCTTTAGATTCCAACCCCCGCGAATTCGCCACCTCAGAAACCTACCAATTCATCCAAGTCTACAAACGCCTCAACCTCGTCTTCTGGCGCGACCCAACCTACAACATGGGCCGTTTCATCAACGCCCTCATCGTTGGCCTGCTCAACGGTTTCTCCTTTTGGCACCTCGGCTCATCCGCATCCGACCTCCAATCCCGCGTTTTCGCCGTGTTCCAAATCCTATACCTCGGTAACAGCATCATCCTCCTCGCCCAACCCCAGTTCATGAAGCAGCGGCAGTACTTTAGGAGGGAGTATGCGAGCAAGTTTTACGGGTGGAGGCCGTTTGCTGTTTCGATGGTGCTGGTGGAGTTGCCATACCTGCTGGTATGCGCGGCGTTGGTTGTGGTCGCGGCGTATTGGACCGCCGGGTTGGAGACGACTGCGGAAAGAGGGTTCTACTTTTGGATTTCGTTTGTGTTGTACATTTTCTTCGCAGTGTCGTTTGGTCAGGCTATTGCGTAAGTTTCCAGATGTGTCTTGTGCTGACATGGCTCTTGTTTATACTTATACTTGTCTCATCCCTCAATTTGCAGTGCGGCATGCTCGACCCTCGTCCAAGCTGCAGTCATGAACCCGTTCTTCACCTCCTTCCTGATCCTCTTCGCAGGAGTCTTGACTCCCCCGGAATCCTTGGTCAAATTCTGGCGTGTATGTACACCCTGTCGTTTCCCCACCAACTTACTCATTCAAACCTAACCTACCTCTTTTCTCTCTCCCACAGTCATGGATGTACCCGCTGGACCCCTACCACTACTTCCTCGAAGGCGTCATCACCGACATCCTCCACGACGTGCAAGTCCAGTGCACCCCCGACGACCTCGTCAGCATTACCAAAGCCCCCGGGTTCGCTACCTGCGGGGACTACATGGCGTCGTTCATCCAGAACGTGCCGAGGTCGGGATACGTGGCTAACCCGAGCAGTACTGGGACGTGTTTGTGGTGTCCATACAGGTGAGATTCGGCTCATTATTTTGCGGTCAATCTGGTCGACGTTTTTTTGATGTTTCATCTTGTTTTATTAGGACCGGCGACGACTTCTACGCCACCTTTGGGTGGGACTTTGACCGCCGCTGGCGAAACTTTGGCATCTTTGCCGCGTACTGGGTGTTCAATATTGCCTTGGTCGGGTTTATGACTTGGGTGTTCAGGAAGCCCAGGCGTTAAATGATCTGAAGGTTGAAGCGTCGTGTGTTTTCGTTACGAACTTTCTTCAGTAGATTAGCGGACAATCAAAGGTTATACGTTATGCTTTGGTGACATATGTGGACTGTTGGTGGAATGTGCGGTGGAGTGGTTGGGAACATTTGATTCGCGTGAAAGAGACTTTTTAGTTTGTGTGGATCGGAATAGGATGGAATGTTTGCTTGCTTTTGAATGATGTTTTTGTTTGATGCTGATGAAACCGATGCGTGGCCCTCCAATGATTGTCGCTATTTGATATGCGGGCATATTGCGACTACCTGCTGGACACTGCAGGATGATGCCCTTCGCGGGTGCGCTTCCGCTTCGTTGCGCAATAGGCCATACTGACAAAGTTCGTCATTGGTTGCTGCCCTAAGTTGCTGCCGCTTATCATCGGGAACATTGGATACCGTTCGGACACCTAGTTAAACCATATCTGGCTTGAGTGGTTCGGACATAATCTAAATTCACGTCCCGCACCTTCACGCACACCATTTCGCCAGACGGCAGACATGGACGGTGAACCTTCAACGCCCTCAAACGGGGTTGGCGCAAAACGCAGCTACACAGCCGCCAACGGGGGCTCATCTCCCTTGCAGTATTATTCCAAGAAATCGAGACTTTTGGGTCGGAGACCTTCGTTAGCTAGCAGCGAAGTATCCCGTGATACCGCTCATAACGATGAGGACCAAGAGATGGTGCCGTCCACTCCGTTGGAGGAAATAAACGAGGTTTATATTTGCGTGACTGTGATATGCCATTGGTGGCGAGCGTTTGGGTGCGTTCTAGTGGATGATTGTGGCTCAAATTGCCTTACCTATCCCAGGAAACTCCGAGAGCGTCTCGTTCAAAGGGTAAAGCCGTGAAACACAGGCAGATTGAGGAGGAGGACGAAGAAGAGTCGTCTATGGACGAATTAATGCTAACGGCGCCAAAGACAGAGTTTGGGGTGGGGCGTCGTTTTGCCGTATGCGTAATTTTTCGGCAGAACGCCTCACGCTTCAGAAACATCCAGGACGGTGCTGACGTTGGGACGGTTGAAAGTGTTGAAATGGTCAATTTCATGTGTCACAAGTATCTGCAGCTTGATTTTGGTCCGAAAATTAATTTCATCATTGGGAATAATGGAAGTGGGTACTTGAACCTGTCGTTCAGCGCCCCCCCGGTGAAACCCCGAACGCTGACAGGATGTTGAACCTTGCAGGCGGAAAAAGTGCCTCGCTGACTGCACTTACCGTCTGTCTCGGTGGGACTCCGAGGGGAACCGGCCGTGCGTCCGCTATCAAGGACCTTCTCAAAGAAGGCACCCAGTGAGTGCTTCTTCGGGTAAGGTAAAGACGTTGTGGCTCCTGACCCGAATTTCTCGCACTAGGGTTGGCGCCATAACGGTCCGAATCAGGAACTCAGGTCCCGATGCGTATAGACACGATAAGTATGGCGATGCCATCATCATCGAACGAAAGATTACGAAGGAGACCAGCCAGTTCAAAATCAAATCCGCGGAAGGTGAAATCTTATTTTGTGGCCTATCGAAGAGATGGCGTGGAAAGCTGAGATGTTCTGCCAGGCCAAGTAATCTCTACCAAGAAAGAGGAACTGACAAACATCTGCGAGCACATGCAAATTCAGCCCGACAACCCTATGGCTATTCTCACGCAAGATACTGCGAAAACATTTCTTGCAAATAGCGATCCGCATACAAAGTACAAGGTGAGACCCTCGAGCGCGTCTGGCCAAGAACTTATCGTTAACACGTACGTCCACCGTTCAGTTTTTCTTGATTGGGACGCAGCTGCAACAGTTGAGCCTCCACCACAAACAAATCCAGGAACTCACAGAGGTTATGAGAACGGTCATTCAAACCAAGAAGGAGGTGAGATAGAATCTCTCAGTCACCCCAAGCTTTCGGCACGTATGCTAAAAGAAAAATGTTGGTCGCAGGCAATACCCGACATGAAGCGCGCCGTGAAAGAGTTGGAAAAGAAGCACAGAGTGCGTATGTTAATGGAGAGTGTCCCATAACCGCGAAACAACGCTTAAAACCAATCTGCATGGAACCAGGCCCTACAAAATGCTGAAAAGATGGAGCAGGAAATGGAAATGGTCAAAAAGCAATGTGCATGGGCACAGATTGCCGAAATTGAAGAGGTCGGTCCTCGGTTTCTGTGCGATTTTGACTCACTATAGCTAAAAATTTGAACAGGATTACGAAGTGTGCAAAGAGCATGTTGCCAAAGCTGACAGGGCCCTCGCGGAAGTGGAGCCCCGTTCCGCAGAAGCTGCTGTTAGTATTGCTACTGCGTTTCCTGCAATTCAGAAAATAAGCCCGCTAATTCGTCGTCCGTCTTTCAGGCGAAAGCGGAAGAGTGGCAGAAGAGGGTCGGAGAGATAGAGGCAGAAGTCCAGAAACTGCAGGAGACGGGAAACGGATTGAACGAGAAAAAAAGACAAGTGGAAAGAGACCGCCAATGTTTGGACAGTCAGCTGAGGGAATTGCTCTCCGAGGAGAGGGAGTTGGAGGGGAAGAAACGGATGCACAAGAAGAACAGTGAAACAATGGCGGCAAAAATAGCGGAGGAGGCGCGCAAGTTGGAAACAGATACAGCGTATGGATGGTTTTTGAATGTATTTGGTGCGAGAGTTTCGACGCTCAAATATCTTTTTATTTTTGCAATTAGCGCCGTGCGCAATGAACGTCTCGCGGAAATCGAGAAAGAGGAAAACGAGCTTAAGGAAGTTGAGAACGAGCTTGCTGCGGTGTGATGAGCTGTCGCGTATTTTCGGTTTTTATGTTCTGTTCTGATGCCGTCTTCGTTTCAGGTGCGCATGGAGAGAGACGGGATTGAAGAGCAAGTCCGCCAAGCGGAAGGGACAAAACGGCAACTTGATGATACTGTGAATCGGCTGCAGTACGACATCCAGCAAAGAAGAGACAACATCTCTCAGCTTGAGCAACAGAAAGGGAACCGCCTATTTGCCTTTGACAGGCGTATGCCCGAGGTTTTGCAGGTGATCGACGAGTATCATCGTCAGGGCAGGTGGAGGGGTCGCAAACCGCTTGGACCTTTTGGTATGTAGTGGACTCTTATCACGTGAACATGGTTGAGTTTGTTAATCACCACATTCACAGGCATGCATTGCAAAATCAAGAACCCAGAGTTCAATACGATTGTGGAGACTCTGATCGGTAATACCCTATCCTCCTTTGGGGTGGAGACTCAGGAAGACTTGCGCTCGCTTCAAGGCATTTTTGATCGATTCAGAGTGTAAGAAGAATCCGCTTAATTACCCAAGGAAGCTTTACCTGAAACCAATTTCATCTAGTCGATGTTCGATCCTCAAGTACACCAACCGCGCCATCGACTTCTCTCGTGGGCTACCCAGTCGAGAATTCATTACAATCCTCGATGTTTTGGACGTAAGTGGTCTCAAATGAATATGGTCATCATAACGTTCTGGAGACCCCTAACCTGCCCACGTGCATGCATGTTCCAGATTGACGATGAGGTGGTTCTCAACCAACTGGTCATCAATGAAAGTATCGAGCAGCGTGTCCTTGTTAGAACTCGTGACGAAGGGAATCACGTCACCGCCGGAGGCTATCCTCCGAACGTCAATGGCGTCTACACCAAGGATTGTTTGTCGATGGGTTCCAAGTCTGGAGGACTTGCCACAAATTCTTTACATCCATACCAGGGTGCACCCAGGCTCGGTTCCAATATTGATGATAAGATACGGTAATATTTCGTTCCTTGCAATCCCGATGCGAAATGGGGGTTGGTGAAGCTAATCTCCTGTTGTATGCCCTTCAGAGAGGAGCGGATGCGTTTGGAATCTAAAGAGGCAGAATTACGCGACACAATGCCCCATGTACAGCATGCGAATGAAGTGATCGCTCGGCTGGCGCGAGAGAAACAAGTTCTTCGGGTGAGGGGGCAAATCTCGTTTAAGGTCAACACACGATTTTTTGCTCTAATACGGTTTTCGCAGGGTCGTTATGGACGACTGGAAGTGGAGCTGCAACATAAACAAAATAGGATTCGACACCTGAAAGAGAATCTGCAGGTGATTCAGCTTTTTCCTGATTGCCAGTGCGCGTCCATCGACGTTGACTTCTCGGTTGCAGGAAGAGGCTCCAGTCAACATATCTACCATGGCGGATGCTAAGAAGGTAATTGGTTTGATTTGGCTTTCGACGGGAGGTTCAGGTTCTAATCGATTGGTTTTCAGTTTGAAGACGATCAAATAGCCGCAATTGATAAACAGTTTGATACATTAGAAAGACAAAAGCTGAACATACGGGAAGAGGAAGTTCCTGTGAGGAGGCAACTTGCTCAAATACAAAAGGAGCTGACCGTTGTCCAAAACGAATTCCTGCAAAAGAAGGTAAGGCTGCTTTTGGCAGCAGCTGGCATCAAGCAGGTCTCATTGTTTATGGCTGTTTTCAGGCCCAAATGGACGAAGCAGGCACTCAAATGGCAACGTATAATGTTCACCATGAGCACTGGGAAAAGCAGCGCGACAAGTATCAGAAAAGGCTGGAGCAAGCCCAAAAGGAGCTTGAAGAAAAAGAAGCAGAGCTCAGAACCTACACTGCCAAAGCAGAGGAATACTGCGAGCGGGTGCCGACGAATAAGCCGCTCAGACATTACGATGAATTACTACGAACATTGATTGCTAGATTGAAGGGGCATGAGAAGGAGTGAGTCCTCGTTTTTCAATCATACCATACCATGAAAGCACGCAGAGAGATTCTGACCCTGCACGTCTGCCCAGGCATGGAAATATCGACCAAGTTCTAGCCGAGACCAAAGAAAAGCAAACAGCGTACTTGACTGCGAAAGCCGACATTCAGGCGGGCGATTCTTTAATCAAGGAGATTAGTAAAGCGCTGTCAATTCGCATAGACCAGTGGGTTGATTTCAGGAGCCACATCGCCGCCCGGGCGAAAATGATATTCTCTGATCTCATGGCTAAGCGCGGCTACAACGGACGGATATCCATGGACTTTACACGGGGTCGATTGGAACTGATAGTAAGTTTTCGCCGCCTCCTCTTCTGCAACGCGTATCCTGGGTCTCATGAAACGGCGGCTCTTCTTAGGTCAAGACAGAGGATCATGGTAGTCAAAGGGGGGCTGGGGGCAAGGCCAAGGAAAAGGATCCCAAGTCCTTGTCGGGGGGTGAAAAGAGTTACTCCACTGTGTGTCTTTTGCTTTCGTTGTGGGAAGCTATGGGCACGCCATTCAGAGCCTTGGACGAATTTGACGTTTTCATGGTCAGTGTACCGAATCCCCCCTTTTCTGTCAGTTTTGCGGGATCGTTCTCTGATGTGCAGCGTCTTGTACTGTATGTTTCAGGATGCGGTCAATCGTCGGGAGAGCATGAAACTCATGATCACGAATGCGCGAGATGAGACGTCGAGACATGTGCAGTATATTTTCATCACGCCGCAAAATATGGGGTGGGTTCTTGTTTCGGTACTTTTCGCAGTTGGGCCTTGAGTTGACCAAACAAATTTGAAACTCAGAAACCTTGACGGTTTGCATGGTCCTGATGTGAAGATCATCAAGATGCATGATCCAGAGCGTGGTCAGTCACAGTTGACGATGGGGAGATGATTTGAAGGTGTATAGAACAGAGCAAGTAGCGAGCGAGCAACGTACGGGTTTTGTAACAGGCTATTAGTATTAATAAATTGAACGTCTATCTACTTTTGTATATTTCATGACTCCGTCACCGTTGGTTGGTAGGACAACCGTATCAGGACCACCACGTCCTCCTCGTGGTAAAATAGGGTTGGGACATTGCTCATATCCACCCGTTCTATGGTCAAACCCTGAGCCTCCAAATGATCCAAAAATGCTTGAAAAGTTGTTTCGTGTCTCATGGTGGAGGCGACCCATGCGACTGCTGGTCGATTCGCGGCCGCTCCGATCCGCAAGAAGGACGCCAGCAGTTTTGAGAGTGGTGGAACCAGTTCCGGGTCATACACGACATCCGCGCAAACGATTGTATCAGCTCGCAAGGAGTTTATCTTCTCCACAATATCCTCATTCTCCCAATCCAATTCCTCAACGCGCGGGACGCAGAGTCCATCCCTTTCCAGCCACGACCTGTTAATCCCCACATTCTCCCTCAACAGACTCAATACGCCGGGATCGACATCCGTGAGAACCACGTCCGCAGCACCCATCGCCGCACACGTCAACCCCAACAACCCCGCGCCGGCCCCAAGTTCCACCACGCGTTTATGTAAGATGGTAGTTGAGTCCGCGTGAGATATAATGTACTCTGCGAACCGCAACGCTGCTTCCCAGGTACGTAACCCCGTCGTGCCGTGGGATATCGTCGCCTGTGTTTCGCGGAGTGTGAGCCAGTTGGGGGTGCGTGGGAGGGGGTATGATTTGTAGCAGGTGTCAGAGTCTGCCGGTAGGGTTGTTAGAGGGTTTGTTTGGCGGGTGGTAGTGGTGGAGGAGGGGGTGAGGAGGGAGAGGTAAGTTTCCAGCAGGGTTTCGTGGGGTTCTTGGAGTTGGGATTCGGCGCGGGAGAGGAGGGTTTTGAGGAACCGGAGGGAGTAGGAGGTGGAT
>JADGKA010000693.1:0-15773 GCA_027604605.1 Borealophlyctis nickersoniae
CATACCAATGGGGTCAAGGGGGATACAGGAAGCGACGAAGACCTTGCAATAGGCGGGACACCCATGCCCGCCGAAGAAATCTCCGCCTCTCACACCTCAAACCTCCGCGCCCACCTCACCCGTTCCCTCTCCTCCCTCCGTGGCACCAAAGAATCCTCCTTCCGCGCCAACACTCCACCCACTGCGCCATCATCTCCGACTCGGACCTCGTTCTCACAACCCACATCAACTCCATCCCCATCTACGTCGACAAAACCCTCCCCCCCGCCGACTCGTCCCGTATGCTCTCCACACGGCACGCAAGCATCGCGCGCTTCACACACGTGTTGACGACACTTGCCACACGGGTGTTTGGAACGCATAAAGGGACCGTACATGTTTATTACGATGCGCGTGGGGCGACGGTGGCGTTTAATAGGGGCCGGGTGTTGTTTTTCAATGCGAGGTATTGGTTGTCGTTGCATGATGGGGAGAATG
This sequence comes from Borealophlyctis nickersoniae, assembly GCA_027604605.1. Lineage (NCBI taxonomy): Eukaryota > Fungi > Chytridiomycota > Chytridiomycetes > Rhizophlyctidales > Borealophlyctidaceae > Borealophlyctis > Borealophlyctis nickersoniae. Next base: position 478 of record JADGKA010000693.1, read on the forward strand.
GACAGGGGGCGGAGGAGGCGTATTATTATTGGTTTTTGACGTTTTGTCATGAGTTGGGGCATAATTTTGTTGCGTAAGTTTTGAACTTTCGTGCTTGGGTTTCCGCTTTTCTGGTGCTAACCATTCTTGGCCTTTTCTTGGAATAGGGAACATAACGCCACACACGAGTACTGGATGTCGTCCTTTGCAGAGACGTATATGGCGAAACTTGTCAAGGTGTTGCGGGAGGATGGGGTTGTTGTGTAGAATGTAGAAAGTAGGCGAACTTGCAGTGTAGGTGTAGCCGTTTTTGGAACTTGCAAACTGCATGTGTATGTAGAGTAGCAGCAAATGAAAGAGAAAATCACATACAAACAGTTTGGGTGTTTGGCCCCCGACAGGAGTAAACAATTGCAAAAACGCACATTTGGGCATTTGCTTCGTGTTGTTCTTGACTGATACCGTCGGACCAGGTCAAGCTACGGTAACCGCGGGTTCTGCTGTGGCTTCCTGAAGATCCCATTTTGGCTGTTTGTCGTCGTATGCATCAGACCTTGTTTAAGTCGTTACGGGTGCTGTGCGCAGTGGGGGTATCCAAGCCACACGCGCACTTCTGTGGAAACCAGGCTTCTTTTTTGTGCGCTGCTTTGTGGTACGCCCAAGCGCCGTTCCTTACCGATTTCCCGTTAACTTGCAACCAGATACTATAACAAGGAGTTCTCAACTTGAAGCCTTGGGAAAGTCGGAATAGAACCGTACGGGTGGGCAACCCGCCCAGGTTCAAGGATCTTTGTCGAGCCAGTTTATGTTTTGGATTTTTGGGATTTTTTTCCTTGGGTGTTGCTGAAGCCGCTTGCCTTAAAGCAGCACTGCATAGGACATTTGGGGTTTGTACAGCAGTGACGCCAGGGTTGTAAAACCTTTTGATATGCTGTGCGGTATATCCTCAACCCATGCTTGTGGGTAGCCGTACCAGACCACAACCTGAATCATCGTCTTTTCGATTATTTTTTTGGTTCTGCTGCTGCCCCTGCGTCCTATGTAACGCGTATCCCGGCCCATTTTGTTCAACCCCAAGAGCTGCGGAATGAGACGCCCTCAAAGCGAACCTAGAATGAAACAATCAACCGTTTCCAGGTTCATCAAGCTTTCCTGGAATTTCCGTTCTTTTTTTGCTTATTGGTGCCGCTTCACGCTTCCAGCAGCCGTCCTTGAAGATGGGGTGGGCTGTTAGCCGGATACCAGGGGTTAGCGCGAGGCAAAGAGCGGGGAAAACAAAACGGGCTTCGCCTCGCTTAGGCGGGATCAGCGCTCTTGAATGCGACCTCCAAATATTCGAAATTGTTTTTTTCATTTTTTATCTTTTGCGGACCCGTAGAAATGTTCCAAGCGAGCAAAGTAACCAGGATGTAGGGTTTACCCCACTTCGTTGCTATTCAATCGTTCGGGTGTTGCCCGTGCGCAGGGCCTCGCTTGGGCGGGATCTGCGCTCTTTCGATTCCCACGTTACGAAATGAGGATTTTTTTTGGTTTTCTGCGGACACGTAGGAAGGCTCCGACGCCGGACCTCGTCGCACTCCACCGACTACCTCCTTTTTGCATCACGTTTCTGCCTGAGCAATTGCGATGGTTGTAGCGATCAATAGAAGCTCGAATCCAATACCCTATTGCTAGGTGTCGATGACCATTTTTTTTGTTCTTGAAACCAGCGCAGTGCCTGCTTCTAGCAAGGCCAATTCAATTGCCACTTAATGTTGCACCAAATTACCCTGGAACAACACTAGGTTGGTTGCTCTGAATATCAGGTATCAGAGGCAACCTTACACGGCACGGAAAACCGTCAGGTTTGGTCTTTTTTTCTGCGGGTTCAGTTCGGAATGATGAGAGCTAGTACGGGCTGGAGGGTGGTGAAGGACGCTTGATTGTCTCAAATAAGCGGGATGGAGTAGTTTGGCACATATCAACGTTAGGAACGTTTTCAAATTTCCTGACAAACCGGAAAGGAAACAACTCCACGACTTCATAAACACAGGACTTGATGCCGCTCAAATGCAATGTGTGGGTCATTTGCAAGAGGTGGTTCACCTGCCCAAGGGCAGCTGAGGCATTATTTCACGAATATTTGGAACCTTTTTTCGTCTTTGGGCTGTCAGAACACGAATGAGCTTGATTTTCACCGCAGATCAGAGTGGACGCCGGAACTCTTGGAAGACAATGGAATGACTGCGCATTTCAGCATTGGATGGGCGGGCCCATCCAACATGCAGAAACGAAGGTGCCATGTGAAAACACTGGAGTAGAATGCGGGCTACGCCTCAATTCCTCTTATCACAGCTGTCCCTGTACAGTATTTTTTTTCCAGTCCTCACTACCCATCCCACCAAAATGATTTCCACGTGGTTGCAGTGGAAAATCCACTAGGAAACGCAGGTGGAAGGACGTACATGACTGTTGGGATTTGCTCAACAGTCACGGTGCCTGCCACGTAGTTGCAGTGTTGGATTCTTTTTTTTGGCTCCTTGAATGACTGCGCTTTCCAGTTTTTGGTCGATAGCTCTTTGAAGCCCTACAGAAATGAATGCGCATGAAGTGCCAGTTGAGGTCGGCCTACCCCTCAATTCGGCTTGTAAGTCCTTCCTTGAACGGTGAACGAATTTTTTGCGCAGTCATCGCTACCCGATCCACTAAGATGTTTTCAACATGGTTGCCAGAATCCACAGTGAAAATTGCAGTTGGGGGGACGTCAATGGCTTTTCGGATTTGCTTACGGTCACGAAGTCTGTGTTACTGTGTTGGGTTTCCTTTTTTTTGGTTGGTTCCTTGTACCGCAACACACAGAAAAAAGAAAATGGGATACCTATAGGATACCTATCGATTGCTTGACCGCAACGCACAAAAAAGAGAAAAATACGGGATACATACCAGTAGTGCGACCGAGTCGAACTGTTTGAATCGACCCTCCGCATTCTATTGGGACTCCAGTCCAAGTTGCGTAGTTGCTGTTAACTTGTGGCATGGCGGGACAGCATAACTTTCGCGACATCTAGTTTGCTGAGAGGCAAGGGTTAATAACGCTTGATAGGAACGGTTTTGTCGGGAGCAACTCAGGGAAAGACAGTGGGGGTCCAGAGCAACCGCACCTGCATAATCCACCCTCTTCTCACAAAGTCTGGTGCCCAATGTCAACGGCAACCGCTATTGGGAGATTTGTCTGGATCCTCTTAAAAGGAATGCCGTTGACGTTCGTTCCGGCAGAGTTCATATCCATCGCTTTTTTTTCTCGTCCCTGCGGTCCGGGCGGCGACTCAGAGACAACTTGCTTAAGTACTGCGACCTGAGCTACAATTACCTCAGCTGAGTAGTTGCCAGAATCTGCTGTACGTAGGTGTCTTGAATCAGACAAAGACCTCCAGGATTGCGACCATCAATTGAACCTGAGTGGGAATACTGGTATCAAGTTTCCCACCCCCTCTGATTGCGTTATTCACGTTTTTTTTTCATTTTTTTGGGGAGTACCCACTATCCCCCGGCACCTGCGCAATGCAGATTCACACCAAAGCAGATGCTGGTCCCCCGCTGCGGCTCTCGCTTCAATCTAACTTTTGTGCATAGGCTCCGAGTCCAACCAGGAGATGTTCTGAGTTGGCTACGAGGTGGACGTGGTATACTATAAGCCATGAAACATGTAGTACGACCAATCAAAGGAATCCATGCGAATCATTCAACGGAGTCCGTTTATGAGTAGCCGCGGCCACTTTTTTTCTGCATTCTTGTCTCTCAGCTGTTTGCGCAGTCATTGTGAGCGCGATCTTTGGCAACTCGCCCGAAAGAAAATTCCTGAAGAATGTTCACATTGTGCCGTGGGGTGGCCATTCGACACCGCGGCATTAATAAACTCCTGCCTCCAACGCAACAAAAAAACCGGCGAGAAGGGCTGGAAGCGGCACGGAGATTTGGGATTGGGTTCCCATCAATCACCCCCAATAGCAATGAACCTGCCGGTTTGCCACATAAACCAGTTATCATGCATTCTGCACAACGCTTCGCAGCGGCAGTTTCTTGCAAACTACAAAAAATTAATGCGACCGAACATTCCATTCACGCATTGGTCTGTTTGGAACCATTTGGCGTGGATAATGCTGCGCATCTCACGCGCCTGTAGAACAAGTAAACACCCACCAACCGAGATGGATATTGACGCAGTGTACAAAAGTCGTTCAAAGAAATTCCATGACCTTGAGAAAAAAAAGGTGAGGTCCGGAACGATGATGTGGTGAGTTTGGGATCAGCCCAACTGCTCTGCAGCAAATTCTCCGTCCCCAAGAGGCTGCCCCTCAGTGAGGACGGCTGATTTGAAGCCGCCAGCCGAAATGGGCATTGCGGAGGCACTTATTTGGGGGTCTGGGGGTTTGGACCTGGTGAATCTCCCCGTTAAGAATGCAATTACTGCCTACGGTCATTGCCGTATCATTCACTGGTGTCTTGCTCCACGCTCATCAAATGACCGTGGAGGAGTGGTGCCGTCAGCCCTGTCTACATGTTCGTGAAGTTTTGCGCAACCATCCGGGTAGTGGTCCGCGCATCTTGCGTACACAGAGTTGCGGCGTCTGTTCCCCAACATGAACAGAGTTGCCGAGATTTTTTTTAATACCTATGGTCGGTCATTCGTGCTGACCGCAAGGCACGAATGCGGATTTTGGCCCTTGGGTTGGCGACGAGACGTATTGGTTAGAGGAGGCACTTTGCGTAGATCATGCGTCGCGCATGGTTCATTCACCAATTCGTATCGCTCAAGTTTTTTTAACCACTAGCATACACTCGACGCACGTCAGATTGTACATCACTGGTCCGCCGGTTGCGCAATAAATCCTCCGTTCTGTACTTTTTGACGGTCTATGCGCGCCGAAAAAATACCACGGCCCCATATATCATATGGAGAAGCGTTTGTGCGCGACGCTTGACACTCTGTTTACCATGCGACATGTTCAAGGCAAACTGCGACAGCGGGGCCGACATTCTCCCCGCTATTGCGATGGGGGTATTCATTGATGCAGTAGTCGCGTACTACCAAGCAGTACCTGCCCAAGATGCCACCCCAGTTGGAACCAGCACCCTTCTTTGAATTCCTTGACGCAGGGTACAACCCGTAAATTGGGCAACGTACGGAACTGTGCCTGCTAATCGCTGTATCAACGCGAGCGTCAATTCCATGGTTCCATTCTGCTTGGGTGCATGTGTGACCATCGCTCAAATTGCATCGTAACAATGTTTTGTGGTTTTTTTTTTCGCTGCCAGCTTCATGGACAAAGATGTGGAGTTTAGCGGTGAGCCAATAATGTTAAGAGCTAGTGAAAACCTGGATGACTGCAAAAAAATGTCCCATCAAAGCCAGCGGTCTTCAGTTCACCCGGGGTGTTTCCTACCCGCGCAGGTAACTGAAAATTAAACGCAACCAACATGCTTTCTTCCCAGCCATCGGAGGGGGAGCATTTGCCGACAGGTGCGTCTACTTGGGAAACGGAAGCCCCGACCGGGTAAAATGCGCAGTCGGGGCGCATTGAAGGCGGAAGGTTTTCAGCATATCACTCTTTAGATCGGGAAGGATGCCTTACAAGAAGTGATTTAGGAGGCGCGACTTAGTTTCGGAATAGTTCCCGCCCTTCTTCTTAATGCTGTTTGCTGCGCCTGATAATTGCCACCTTTGTCGGCACGTCGACCTGACATGGAAATGATCAATCAGGGTGGGGCCGGGCAAACGCGCTCTCCATCCAGATACTCGTAGCGAATGCGTTTTTTTTCTTCCATTCTTGAATGGCAAGCAAACAGCCGAGTGGTATAACTCGGTGTTGTATGTAGGGGGAACTGTGTGCACCAGCACCAACGAGTTTCGGCATTGTAAGTACCAATCTCCGTTTGAGATCCCTTCTTTTACAGAGCCGCTTCTATTTTTTTGGACTGCATCTTCCATACGCTATTCATTGCAGCAATGTACACGGCTAGGACTCGTCGATATTCAGTGCTCTAGCGGTGACAGGTGCGCCTGAGACGCTTCGTCGATGGACTAGTGCCTGTGGCTTCTTTTCTGGCCAATGTAATGAGTGAAAAACGGGGCAATGGGTATGCTTGTGCAAGGGCTACCCCGGTGGGGTCTCAAAGAGTCCCATGGTTTTCCGCACTTTGATACAAAAACCAAGGCCCTGTCTATACTGTTTGCTTTGTACGCCCAGGGAACAAGACAAGGATGTGGTTTACTGCGGAATTGCTGACTGCGCTTTATCTGAGATCTCGCACAGAGATAGTGCACAAGCCTTTCAACGAGTCCATCAGAACTCAAGAAAAAGTGACCCACTTCAATTTTTTCTCCACCCCAATGCTGGGACACAAAAAAGGAGCAATGCCCAAAATAACATTCTAACAATATTGTCCCTGAGCGTCCTGGTGAACGGCGTTCTTTCATTTGAAGAAATCGGTCCATGTCCAGTTGCCATCCCGTTCACAGTTGGAATATGGCACACGCTGGCGGCAGGATCTCGTTTCCAGATTGGCACTGTTATTGACCGTGCAAATAGATTCAATGCGCTGTCCAGAGCGAATACCAAACCGCGTTCGCTGAATGAACGGCTCCCATCGGTTGACTCGAAGAATTGCGCGAGCAGTCATCGTCTGTACTCTGGCATGGAGCTTCTTAACTGAGGCAAGAGTACACTCCTATCCCACCGAACAAAAAAAAGTTCGGTTGTGAATTCCACTCCCCGTTGCAGGATGCGGGCTTGCAGAGGGCCGGAATTTGCGTTCTTTTCAAACGTAATGACGCGGTTTGGCTTCTATTCGGTCGAAAGCTGTTGGATAACCATAGACACCACCCATCCCACTGAGAAGAAAACAAAAAAACGTGGAGAATCACGCCTGGTCATTTGGCTTGAACGTCGTTGAAACGCTACTGTATGTGCCGGTGGTGACTCTGTTTCATTTACATGTTTTGATCATTCCTCGTTGTTCCGTGATGCGGGGGCCTCAAAATCACCCACTGGTGTCTTTGTCTTCGCAATTGGCAAAATCAAGAAAAGAAAATGCGTCTATCCCTGCGTGCCCAGTAAACCGAAACGCGGTGTCGTCTGGTTTCTGAACAAGTTTGCTCGGCCCAAGCAGCATTGGTACGTTGGAGTCCAAGTGGTACTGTGCGGTTTTGTCGGAGGGATGACTTTGGTAGATGAAGAGACGAAGAGACACGATGTATGAGAATGCGATGACCAGCCCCAGCCCCCTGCTCGTAGTTCTTGTGTGGCATTGTTGAAAGTTACAACGCAGAGAAAAGAAACCGGGCCGCTCGCATCTCAAGAAACTACCAAATGTCCTGTACCCGGAGGGGAAAAAAACGCTCAGGCAGCGTAAAAGGATACTTCTGAGTGTGGAAGTGAGCATTTGGGTTGTTCATTCACGCGTCTTGGGATTTGAACGAACAATGTGCCATGCAACTGCGCATTCTACCGTTGAGGTTGGAACCGGCTGGTACTCCAGGAGCTAATAGACGCAACATTGGGGCCCGACGATTCGGGTTCGCGTGCTGTGCTGCGCCCCACCTTGACCTACGTCGTCTTCCTCCCGAGCGGAAATCCGGAAGCCCCTCCTCCAGCGGAATAGCACTCACTCCGTTTTTACATATCGGCGGTTCACGTGTAGTAAGCATCCTTTTTTTGTGGCAGCACCATATTTGGATCCACCGTTTTAGGTGAACGCAGGTCTAATAGAATAGACTGGCGCCCAAGCAAGGAATAGATGCAGGGTATCCGGTTAGGGTTCCGTGCTTCATCAACCTCCGTTAATTGATTTCCTTTTTTCGGTCGTTCCTATTTACTGAGGTGCAACGGTGACGGCCCAGCTGCAGCAGCACAGAAACTTTGTCGAAACGCATACGGTCTGGGCTCCACCCGTCTCATGCAGCAAATCAAGAACGCTCTCCAGAACAAGGAAGCCACTTGGCAGGCTGAAGTTACAAACAGGCAGTGGTCAAATGGCGTCTAATCCATCTGCTGGGACTTCGTAAAGTTCCTTCATGCTGAAACACTTTGTGGTGGGATATTCAAAGTCCCTCACAACTGTTAAAACGCCCTATGGGCTCATCCCACCAAGCAGGAGGATGGTCTGCAGGGTGGTTGATGCAGCCATGGGGGCAGGATGGGGTCCTCCAGCTGATTGGACAGACATTGGCAGTTGGGAGTGCCAAGAGTGCAACAAGGACAGTGGTGCCCGTTGGGGTGAGCTCTCTGCGGATGAAGAGTTTGTGTAGGCGCCTGTGCCAGATTGGGAGTGTCTGACGCAGGAGTACTACTTCATGGGTTCCCTTTGAAAAAGGAGGAAACCTTCTCTTGGAAATTTCAACAAATGTTGAAAAACGATTGGGAGATAAGGCCGTCGCCTATTTTGCACTAGCTGTGCCAGTTTCACATACTAACACCATACTTTTGTTCGTACGCTTTGAGGCGACGAGCAATAGTCTATTGGCATCGAAACTCTCCCAGGGCAAACAGGAATCCCTTTTTTTTAAACGCAAATCCATACCAAAAATCTCTCGAAAAAAGGATGCGTGCTATTTGGCGATGTGCCGTGGATTAAGGGTGGTTGAGGGCGGATGCCTCAATGCGCCCATAACTTTTTAGCGTTCTTCGAACGCGCCTTCACTTTGCCTTTGTCCTCGATCAAATGCCAATTCGCGTTCCGATACCGAGCAAATGGAAATGAAATGAGCTCTAGTTGATAAAGCCCTCGCATGGCAGCTGTGTGGATGTATTGGCATCTCAACCCGGTCCTTCCATATTCTCTCATTCATCGGCTTCATGTTTATTTGCTTTTGTGCTCTCTCTGCATCGACAGGGATTTGACATCAAGCCTTCGAACGAAATGTCCTTTCAATCATTGCCCATATAACAGATGGCCCAACAGGAAACGTCGCGCGTTGGGTATCCCATCATCAGGGTCCCCGTAGTGTGCCTCACGTCGATGTACCTTTTTTGTCGCCGCCATGTACCTGCTGTGCTACTATGCAGCCGGCTCTGCAAAAAAAACAAATATATAAACGAGCATGTCGAAGGACTGGAAACTAAATTGATTAATCTTTCAGAAGCGAAAGCGGGCGCATCTCCACAGCACGCGAGGGCCCCCGCTGAAAAAAAGATATGGATGGGTCAGCCGTTTGCGCATTTATTTCAAATCTCTTGTCAAGTGGCGTGGACCAAATTCGGCCGTCAAAGCAAACGAGTTGAATGAACCACGCTGCAGATTAAACGCCATGGCTTTGCTTGCGTAGTCGGACCCAGTTGCCGGGCGCGGTACAGTAATTGCACCCTTATTAATTTCAAAGATGCACAAAGAATGAAATGAGGGCCTTTCTAACAGCTTCAGTTCCATCTGGCAAAGAGCCACTTATCAGGAGTTTTTTTCAACATATCGTTTTTGGGTCGCGTCCTCGTCGCCGGAGGCGTTTTGAGCGGATACGTGAGCTTATCAACGTCGATTAGTTTGCTTGAGAATCTGTCCCCTCAAACGAGGTCAGGTTCATGCTCAGAAGGAGACAAACTCTTCTCAGTTCTGCCTTTTCTTAAACGCATTGTTTTTGGCTCGTTGTGGGTGTTGGGTTTGAAGCAACACTTCCTGTATGGCGAGTTGCGCGGTCGTGAAGGAATAAACAAGTACTAGCGGGCCGAACCGGAATAGGTTTGGGGTTTGCCACCTTTTATGCTTCCGAATTGCCATTCTTTTTGCTTCGCATTTCTTGTTCGCTTCCATCATTCCGTCTCAACATCTTGGGGGTTTCAATAGTCAGCCCAGCCGCGTAAAACGTTCCCGACTCCCGATGCCCTTTTTTTGGTCAAATGCGATGCGGCCTCTCCCACTGCCCAAAAAAAACCCACTTGTCTTGACTTGCAGACGGGGGTGGCAGTCCCCAATCTGCGGGCGGTGCGTGGCCCACTTCTCAAACCCATTATCAATTAAACCTCGCAAACTGTTCGATGGTTTGTTTTTGATGTAACTTGCGGGATCTCGCAAACAAGAGATTGAAGAAAAAAAAATTATGGTAGGGAAGGATCCAGCAATGGAATGGTACAAGAGTGTTGTGGCCACCACCGTCAGACAATCGGGCAGTGTATGCAGAACTGCGCGCGCGCAGTTTCTGGAGCCGTGCGAAAGACCGTTGTAATTCGGGTAAAACAATATTTGATGCTCGCGAGTTCTTACATACGCGCGGCGCGACTCCCAAACCCAATCGGTCGTTTAAAACCCCAGATACTTTGCAAGATCCTCGATGACTTGATTCTCAAACAGGAAAAAATATGGTAGGGAAGGGTCAGTGGATTGTACAAGGGTGGTGTGGGGGGCCGCCACCTCCAGGCCATCTAATCTGCGGTTTCATGCCAACTGCGCGTGCAACCACGAGCCCCGCAAGGGAGAAAACTGCCATAGTTGATTCGACCCCTTTAATACTTGTACAAGTCTGAGGTTGTGTTTGTAGAAGAAAAAAGATACTAAATCTTTCGGCGGGCGTCTGCAAAGAAGGTTTTTCGAAATTGAATTCGGGCCTTCTCACTGTCCTATCCTTCATTCGTCATACTGGACCTCCCCGAACTCCCGCCGATTAACCCACAAACACGAGAGTTTAGAATAAAGGTAGTTACACTCCAAACTATACCTGCCTTACATATCCCAAGGACATGTCATGACCTCATCCAAAGGCAAACATGCGTGGCGGGAAGCAGCAGCCGGACAGTGCTGGTGGGGGTCAGTCCCAGCGCGTCAAAAAAAAGCCAAAAGAAACGTATTCTGCAAAACGCAATCTGTAGCCAGAAGTGTGAGATGTTTGTTGGGGTCCGGATTGGGAAGAGAGCACAGACCACACCAGAAGTCAAGTGAAAGGTTGGTCAGATGAAGTGGAATGAATGCTAGAGAGATCTCGCCAATTAGAGAACGAAAAAAAAAATATGGTAGGGAAATTATGGACTGGTGGCAGGGTGTTTGTTGTGGCACCCACCACCGTCCGACAATCGGGCGGTGTATGCAAAACTGCGCGCGCAGTTGTAGGAGCCGTTGCGGGAGCCATCGTTCGGCGCCGTTGTTGAAATGTTTGATACCTCATGTTCTACGAGTTTAGTCAAACGTCTGAGGTTTGGTTCCGGTGAAGCCAAAAAGAAACGGAACCATTTACGACCGCAAAGAAAGAAGGTTGTTTGAACTTTGGCCTGCTCTTTCACGCGTAATACCGGTCCTCACCAAACTACTTCCGCATAACGACGAGATTTAACATGGTATATTCTCCCCACCCACAGAAGCCAGGATACACAACAAAAAAAAGTACCAATCAAGCAATTATACGCCGCTTGTACAGAACCAACGGTTTTCCAGCATAAGCGGGGTTATGACTTAATCAACGTTTGGGATGTGAATGGAATCCGTACATTGAATAGGGTGGACTGTGTCTGGACGAATGCCATGGACCCGTACGGTCGCTTCTTGGGAAACTGCAACCTTTTCGTCTTTGAGCCGCCAGAACGCCCGAACACGATCGAGATTGCTTCCCAACGCCAAATTCGGAGTGGGATGCCTCTGTCTGGGGGTGCATCTGTCTGGCATTGACGGCACTTTTTCAGTTCGTGGAACCGTCAGTTTTTCATGAGCGCTGCCTTGACTGGCGTGGAAGCCCCATTTTTTGCCACAGTTGTTCACCCCTACGGAACAATTCCACCAACCGCTTCGCTTTTGACGGCGATTGACGTAGTTTGCTGGAAATCCACATCGAAAACGCCTGCGGTTGGGAGAATATACTTCACCGGCTGTTAGAGTTTGGATTGAAGCCGCCGCAACAGTCATAGATCTCTTTTCTTATCACAATGGGACTTCGTTTTTTGTTGGATTAAATTAACCGCAACCACACAAAAAAACACAGAAACAGCAAAGGAATACATGAGTCGGACGACTCGAATTGAGTTGCCCGACCCTCCCCGTTTTGTTTAGACTTTGGCCCAAGTTGCGTACTGTACTTGATGGTGACTTTGAATGCCTCTCGAGACATCTAACTACCTACAGTAGTTCGCTCAGAGCGAAAGGCTGATTGAATGCTTGAGTGTTGAACCTTCGGGGACTGCGTAACTTGCGCAACTTTCACTGGGTTTAGCCATTTCGTTGGATTACCGCGACGCACAAAAAAGAGAAAAACAGCGATGGATTTCTGGTACGAGGGAATCGAACGGGTCGAATTTGACTCTCCGCGTTTGGATGGGACTCGGGTCCAAGATGCGCTAGTTGCGTACTTGGTCTTGACTGTGAGTTGGACAGGAACCCCCCAAAACATCTAGGGAGTTTTGCTCAGAGCGAAGGGCTAATTAAATGCGTTGGTGACATGTACGCTTCGGGAACTGCGCAACTGCACAACTTTCAATACTGTATCCGTTGCCTTTCTTTTACGTCTGCCCGGCTGTTAGGTATTTCCGGATGAGAAGCGCTGGTACATTTTGGTCGTAAGTAGGCAGGTGCATGTCAAAACAATCAAGGACTGCGCGATCATCATTTGGAACCGCTGAGCGGGAATACTCAATGCAGGCTCCAATCCCTTCTTCCAATAAACTTTGTCAGTTTGCGGTTTTTTTCATTTTTAGGGGCACTGGTCCTGCGGTGCCGTTATAAGGACATGAAAGGTGAAGTAGTATAACATGCGAATAATTCAACGTACGAAAGGTGGTGGTAAAGTTCGCTCCCTTTCATTGTTTGCGCAGTGCATTAGTAACCCGCAAACCCTTGACAAACACCCCTGAAAAAAAGTAAGATCCGTCAGCTTTCAGTTTACATTACATTGTGCGCTACTTGCCCTGTATGTGGGGCGTGGGTGGGATCCACAAACGAGTATCCTGCAATCAGTGGGAATATTGCACCACCACTTTCAAACCAACCCGATATGGTTCAAGAAAAATAAAAACACAACAAAAAAAAAGAGAGTAGAAAGCCCACTTTTGCTTTCCACGTTCCATTCCTCGCGCTAACGCACCCCACAGCTAAAAGTTATTTAACCTGGTTCCTCGGCTAACATCCCCCCCGTCTTCTGCCAAGGGTGCAGGTGGAAGGCGGCACCATAACTGGTGGGAAATAGGTACGGACCGGCGCCTGGACGTACCGAAAAACAGGGGCACAAAAAAGAATCCGGTATATTTGGAAACATGTACGCGGATGCCCCCAACTGCGCGCACCACCTGTACCAACTGAAAGAGGGCTGATACCGTAGATGCGCCGAAACACGAACGGTTGTAGGAACCACACACATAACACCCGTCAAGGCTTGACTGAAAGTTCGGATGGAAGTGGATACTTGGTGGGTACCCCCCCAGATACGTTTCGTCGATGACCATGTCGCTATGAGTTGGAGTGCTGTTTTTTTTTTTTTGCTTTACTGGCTTTAAAACGGAGCCGCAATCCCATGCGCGCGTTGCGCGCCACTCCAGTTAAAAACCCATGAACCATTGACTTCCGTGTATGCAAAGAACGAAAGAAAAAAAAATATGGAAGGATCCAACGGAACGGTGGCCGAGGTGCGCTGGGCTACCCACCCACCCTCTACGCATTCGGTGGTTTATGCAAAACTGCGCGCGCACAGTTGCCGGAACTGCTGGAGCGGTGGAAATGAGACAATCGCCGTTGTTGAAATGCTTGATACCTCGTATTTTACGAATCCAGTCAAACCGTCCAATATTTTGTTTGGGTGATGGCGAGAAAAAAAAGAAACGAACCCGTTGCACAGAAAGAAGGCGTTGTTTGAAATTCGGCCTTCTCCTGTCCTTCCTTCCTTCAGGCGCACCTCCCCAACCACCTTCCGCCAACGACGAGATTTATCATCATGCAACAGACAGTACCACTTTACACTCCGTTATTCACACACTCCAACATAAACTGACCACCCGTACTTTTTCGTCTACGAGGCCGTCCATGCCATTGGAACCAACATACATAGTTCACCCTCCTTGTACACTCTTCAGTTACGGCCATACACACCAGAACACACCGGATCCCGTCCGATCTCCGAAGTTAAGCTGGTGATGGCGCAGTCAGTACTGTGGTGGGGGACCACACGGGAATACTGCGTGCTGTAACTTTTTTGCGTTTCCTGTCGCCGGCACGGTCAAGTTTTGTTGAAGTGCGTCGAGTGAAAAGTGGCTAGATACTTTTGCATGTTTCAACCTGCAAAAGTCCCTGTAGCTTTCATAACGCTTTGCACATCTTCACCGCTTGCCAAACTCCCAAACGAATGTTTCAAGAAAAATAAACCACAAACAAAAAAAGAATGATCACTATTCAAGCACACCCCGCATTCCCCGCCATCCACATGCACACGGGTACAACAGCCCCTTCCACGGCGTCCATCACGCAAACAAAAGAAAGAAGACCGTCCAAAGAAAAAGAAAAACTAACAAAAAAGAGACAGAGAAAAAACATAACCCTACCGCACAAACATAACTAAACGCAACCCCCCACGCGCCGAAAAAGAAAAAACAACATAACCCCTTAAACCGCGCCGTCCCCCCGTTCCTCCGAATACACACCCAAGGCGAGCACACCCCGCACGCACAGACTCATTGCCTGTACCCACCACCACCCCCAGGCCCCGTCCCAAACGCAAACTCATGACCCTGCGAAAACAGACTTTGGCCGTAGGCTGTGTAGGGTGGGGGGTACGCCTGACCTTGCTGTGCTTGCCCTTGCGGTTGCATTCCACCCCCACCTCCAACCCCACCTCCGGTTCCAGGCGGTGGTGGTGTCGTACCAGGCGGTGGCGGTTGCGGAGGAGTATGCGTGTGCGTACCGTTGGAGAAGGGCGTGGTGGTGGACCGTGACCCGCACTGAGCGCATACATCGCGTTTGGCGAAATTGTAGTATCCGCATGTGCATGTCCAGTCGCCCGGTTTGGAAATGTGCGGGTGTCCTCCGCCTCCGCCTGCGGCTCCGGCGTACCCACCACCCCCACCACCACCGCCAATGGTCGGTGCGTTACCTTTGGAAGTACCGCAGCGGTAACATTCGGACCGGGATGCAAAGTTGTGGTATCTGCATGCGTCGTTTGGGCAGCTCCAGTCGCCTGGTCGGTCGATGGGGCGGGTCGCGCCGGTGTTGGGGCTTCCGCATTGCATGCAGCGGGTTCGGGAGGCGAAATTGTTGAGTTGGCAGGTTGGGCAGATCCAGTCTCCAGGGAGGATTTTGGTGGATACTCCTGTTCCTTTCGACATTCCACCCCCCGCGCCGCCGTTTCCAATGTGATGGTGGTGACCACCACCCCCGTTCATGAC
>JADGKA010000694.1:0-15764 GCA_027604605.1 Borealophlyctis nickersoniae
GGGTGGAGATTGACGGGTGGGTATCCACCGCGCGCGCAGCTAGATCATCCACGCCGCAAAAAACATGAGCCCTCTTACCTTTTCAACAGCCTCAACACTCTTCCCCTCACCCGCCCCAACAACCTTCGCTATCCAACCCCCGTACCGTTCAATGAGCACCCCACCCGTAACAGGATCGATATCATCCTTGGCGTACTGCAAAGGCACATGTTTGATGTTATCATAGATGATTTCAAGGACTTCGGGCGGAGCAGAGGTACAGCAGGATTTGCAGTTGGCGATAAACTGCGCGCACGTCATTTTGTGGCGGGTGTTGGCGGGGTTATGTTGGTCCGAGTTGAGGAGGACGATGGCGAAGGCTAGAGTGTGGGCGTCGTCTGAATTTTGGTTTTGTAGCAAGTCAAATTAGATGATGTTATGTACTGCAATTCTCAAGTATCCTCCAATCTTGTCCCTAAAACGCATTGTTTCGGCATCCCACCCTACACACCTGCACTAGCAAACAGATTCGGATTATCCTCATGATACTTTATCGCAAACGATTTAAGCACCCTATCAATCTCCTGGCTTTCGACGGGTAACAGAAAGTTGTGCAAAAAGTGTCTACCTTTCCAGGCCAAAATGTGGTGAGGTCAGTCATCAGATTTGGGTCAATCCGAAATATCGATTGTGAGGTCAAAATGCGTACCGGATGGCAATGTCGATGGACATGTCTTTGAATGTAAAGGGTTGGAGGGCACATGCTCGGACTTTTGCGTGGAAGTCGTCGCTAAAGGCAACAGTGTCAGAACTCCCGCATCTGAACGATTATGGGATAATTGGGACCCTTACTTTTTGGCCAAAAGTTTCGCCCTCTCCCTCTGCCCAACCGTACACATCAACTTCTTCAAATACTCCTCCGGAGACTCTTTCCGCTGAGCGTCCACCTCCCCCTGATTCCGCCTCCCATCCACCGACACCGTACTCAAACTCGACACCTCCCTTCTCAACATCCCACCAGCCCCATGAACATCCGACCGATTCGAAAACGATATATCCCTCCGTATCATCCCCGCCGCACTTCGACCGGCACTCCCCACATCATCACCCAAACTACCGCGAACAGCCAACGACACGCGAACGTCGTCGCGCACTATGGATTGCCGATACGCGTCCTCGGGCCCTATTATCACCGCGCCGGAGGACACCGATGCCGCGGCCGTGTCGCTTCCACCTGCACCGGGGTCGGTAGGCAGCGTGCGGGTGGACCACCTTCTCTCATCGGGTATTGCGGGGCTGGCTAGAACCGGTGTGGCGGAAATGATAGTGCCGGGAGGTAACGCGCCGGAGGGGAGTGTCAATGTTAAGGATACCAGCACTTGGTGTTCGACAGCAGCTGGTGGTGGATTTTGCGGTTGTTGCTGCGTTCCTACTCCTGCATTATCCTGCGAACTCCATTTAGACGATCCCGGCAACGACGGGTGGGAAAGCACTTCTGTGCCTGACGGCGGTAAACCCCCACTACCGCTCCATAGTTGGGCATTTGACAACCCCGGTCCAGCAGGGTTGGGCGCGCCAGCATAGGAAGTGATGATAGGAAGCGCGATTGTCGTCGTTATAGTGTGTTGCTGTGGTTGTGGCTGCTGCTGCGAAGATGGTTGTAGCGGCGGTATGGGACCTCCCACACTTCCGTCGGTTGCTTCTAGGGCGACGCTGGCGGGTCCGAGGTCAGCGGTATCCATTCGCGTATGTTTGCGTCCTGGCCTTCCTGGAAACGCTTTATTTGACTCCTCCTTCTTGAAGAATGTGGATAGGTCGAACCAAAGCGAGCCTGATAGCTTTTCACAAGTGTGAGAATACGCGCCAAGAACGCTTTTAATATTGCGCTTTCAATTAACCAGAAACGCGCAACAATGTCTCAGGGATAAATTTCGGATACCGTGGGTATCAAGATCAACCCGTTCCAATGTGTTCCGACAATCACGACCATGAAAATCCAGATGGAAATTGGTATTTTACAAAGGAATGTCAGTTTCCTTCCGTCATGTGTCTGTGTTGGTGCTTGCCCATCAAGAACTCATTGTTCCGTCACCTGTTTGCCACGGCCAGCACGACAAGTTTTATCGCATGGGAAGCTATTTGTTCGGAAATAATCTTGGTAGAGGTGTTAATTCTGGATGTATATTGGCGGCCTATCATTTTCGATTATTCTTGCGATCAGCGACACAGGGCCCAGGGGCCCAAGAATACATGCACAATTTCCGCAGGATATGATTTCATGTTTGATTGATACTCACACGCTCTCAAAGTCAACAATACTCAGGTCCCCATTTTTTACACCGCTCACTGCACCAGTAACAGTCCCTTATATGCAGCAAATGATGCGCCTTCTTCTCCTTCAACTTTTTATACTCCACATCGTAGGCCCATTTCGATACCGTCCCCAAACTTTCGAGTTGAAGTATTTCTCCTCCTGAATGTACCGGAGTACCTGCGCCTGATGTCTTTTTACATGACCTTGCTTCCCTGGCGGCCACCGGTTCAGGTCCGGCGTCCAGGCAATGGCTCGGTCCGTGTTATTCCTGCAAAAGCCCCAATATTCATGGTCCACAGCGGCGGGAGGAGGCACGTATCGGTACTTTAAATCCAACGGCTTCTGCACTTGGGCTTTCTGCGGCGAATTGGTGACGGTGTCAGTGGAAGCCGACCGATGGACAACCGCGGTCTCAGGCGTCGTGTTGTTGGTATCGGTGAGGGTAGACATTTTACTAGAATAACGTTTGCGAGTATGGTGGTCAAGGAAGCACACCAGGCCTGCTGATTTTATAGACCTTCTGTCAAAATCCCTCAAGGAGCGACAGAATCGATAGAACGCGCGCGTTTCTCGAAAAACGATTCGTCTCGCGTTGTGTCGGACTCTTGAGGACAAACAAACAATCCCCGCTGGCATGCAAATCCGCTCCGGCCCCCAACAACAGCATCAATTCCACATCACTTTAAGGCGCCCTCCTCTCGTCCACATCACACAATGCTGTGTCCAACACTTGCAAGGTTGTTCCGCACATCGCCAGAAAACTAATAAACATGTACAGAAGAACGTTACAGCACCAAATGCCCAAAATCCCGCCTGCAAGAGCTTTATCTTGCACTTGACGTTGTCTCGGCACCTTCAACAGGTGCACTCGTCACATCACGGCCTTCCTGGTACCGCTGCCACAACTCAACTCTTTCAGGCAGACACCCACCCCCAAACGATTCCGCGTTTCTGACCAACTGACCCACATCCTCCCACCTCGGTTTGAAACCCTTCCTTAGCAACCATCTAATAGCTCGGCATCCACATCGCCCCATCCACCCAACCTCCTCCCACAGCTGAACGTCGTTAATGGCAGCACCCATCAGAGCCTGCAAATCCGCACCCGCTTCAACCAGCATCTCCGCCAAGTCGTCGCGATCACAATGCAATGCCTCCCACAGCGGAACTTCAGGAGCTCCAGGGCCATCCGCTTGGTGCACATCCGCACCGGCGTCAATGGCTCGTCTGACCAGGTTGGTACTCAAACTCACATCGGCGCATCGAATAGCAGATTGGAGGACATCGGGTGCGGCCAATGATGCGCCACGGGAGAGGAAGTACTCGACTAATTCTTCGTCTCCTTTCTCGATAGCGATGTTGAAAAGTCCCGGCACGGAAGTAGCGGCGACTGGGTAGCCATGAGATTCAAGGAATTTAATGCATGGGAGTTTCAGGCTTCCAAAGGGAATTATCTCCCGGTAACGCGGAAATTTCTGTATGGCAAGGATAGTAAAGTCAGAGAGGAATTGTAATGCGGACAGCCGTTCTGCGCGGGTCCTAGAAGCGGAAAGACTCATAACCTGACCTCCAGCAAATAAAGGGTCATCTCCTCATGCTCTTTTTTCAAAACCTCAAAGAGGTAATAGTGCATACTGTCCTCCCACAAAATATTATACCTTTCGACAAAGCTTTTCATACTCGACAAGGATCCCAGCTTTATGGCTTCCCCAATCAGGCACCTTGCAGGCAACAAACCCAGCTCCACCACACAATCAATTGCATTCACCCGGTTGTTGCGGACATAGTCGCTGACAACACTTGCGTACAAAAAGAAAGCTGGGTATGCGGAAGGGTACGATCTAACGATAAGTTTGACGACGGCAGTGAAGAACCGTGTGCCTTTTTGAGCTTCTTCGGGTGTTTCGTCGACAGCCGGGAGAAGACACGGTGGGATGAAATTGACAAAGCGTGAGACCGCCGCACGCTTGGCTGCGTGGTCGGCGACAGCCAGATACTGGCTTGGACGAGCTGTGGAGCGGATATTTGGGTGGGTGTTCAAAAAAGAGTGGAAGTCTTTGATTGTAGTTATGTTCTTGCTGATAGTGTCGAGGCAAGTAGTGGGTAAGGTGCTTAGCCCAGTGGAGACCTTGGTGGTTAAGCTCCCCATTGCCGAGCTCTCCGTTGCAGATAGGTAGTGTACTTGAGGTTGACGACGCCTTCTTACTTGCCCATCGCCGTGCCTTGATGGTTTTGAAACACCGGCACCTTATTTATAGTCCAGGCTCGTGTAACAAACACCAGCATCTACAAGCCACAGCTGAAGCAGGGTTCAACTTTTTTGTCGCGGTTTGCGTCTCAATCTTCTGCTCAAACCAACACTCATCTCAATTACAATGGGCAAGAAACGCAACAAGCAGCACTCCCAGCTCAACATATTACCCAGCGACGGCGGAGGGCTGAAACAAACACTTCCTCAGCTTGATCGCATCCTCGAGGCTCCGTCCGATCCCGGAAGTCCCGTAAACTTCCCAACTGCAGAGAGTCCGTCTGAAGCGTGTCAAGTACCAGATAGCAGTAACAAGAGAAAGCGACCCAGTGCCGCAACGAATGACCATGAAACAGTAAACGGCAGTGTGAAGAGCGTGCAAGCGCCAAATTCAGTTGTTAAGGTCAACGGGGAGGGGTCTCCGAGGAAAAAGCCAAAGTTGGAGTCGAAGCCAAACACTGCACACCAAGGGAAGAAGCCGAAGCTAACATTGGAGGAGAAGGCTCGGTCCTTGAAGCCGCAGCGAGATGCGCTGCCCATTACTGCTGGTGAGATATATTGATTTATCTGGCAATTATGGTGTTAAACCTTTAAGAAAGGAAGACGGAATATGGCGCGTGGTGGAAAGAATGACATTGTAGAGATGTGGCATCGAGGAGTGATTAATTTACTGGGAGTAGTGACCGCATCTGCTAGACAAATATACTTTGCATAGACCTGTTCTGAACCCTTTCTATTTCTTTTTTGTTTCTCCCTTTGATGGTGCTTCCCATAAAATAAGCTAAGAAGTCCATAGTCGATGCCATTCGCACGAATCAATCAGTTGTGATTGTTGGAGAGACGGGGTCAGGCAAAACGACCCGTATGTCCTTGTTCTTCTGCTTGTCAATCTATCATCCTACCACCGTCACCTTACCCTGACATTTGGATATCAACCTAGAAATACCGCAATTCCTACAGGAGGCTGGATTGACAAAGAAGGGCATGATTGCTGTGACGCAACCCAGAAGGGTTGCGGCGATATCTATTGCAAAGCGCGTGGCAGAAGAATCCGCAACAAAACTAGGGGATAAGGTGAAGCAGCAACGTCCGAGAATAGCCTCCTCTTACGGTGGTGATGTAACCCAATCCCCTCGTGTCTAACTCTCTTCGCTCCTCAAGGTCGGATACAGCATCCGGTTCGAAGATGTCACCAGTCCCCAAACTCTCATCAAATACATGACCGACGGTATGCTTCTCCGTGAACTCTTGTCCGACTCGAATTTAAGTCGGTACAGTGTTATCGTGCTGGACGAAGCACACGAGCGGACATTGCGGACCGATATCTTGTTTGGAATGGTCAAAGCCATCCAACGAAAGAGGAAGGATCTGAAAGTGGTTGTTATGAGTGCTACGCTGAATGCGGAGGCGTTTTCGGCGTTTTTTGACAAGTATGCGGCACATTTTTCAATCTGACAGCGAGAACAGTGTCTAATTTTTTGGTGGATACGACTAGCGCAAAGGTGTTGTTCGTTGCCGGTCGACAATTCCCAGTACGCATGTTCCATACCGTTTCGAAACAAGAGGATTACGTCGATGCCGCTTTAGTCGCGACGTTTCAACTACATGTTGAGCAGCCGCAGGGTGACATTCTGGTTTTCCTCACAGGTAACATCTTTGAACGAACCATCCATTTTTTCTCGCTTGCCGTCTCTCTGACCTCCCTCGCACCAGGCCAAGAAGAAATCGAAGCCCTCACAACCCTCCTAAACGACGCTTCCCGCGACCTTCCGCCCAACTGCCCTGGCATGCTCGTATGTCCCATTTTCGCATCCCTCCCTACAGCCCAACAAACCCGTGTGTTTGAACCCGCGCCGCCCGGAACGCGAAAAATCATCTTATCGACAAATATCGCCGAAACTTCCATTACTATTTCGGGGGTGCGGTATGTGGTGGATACGGGCATGGTCAAAATGAGAGGGTACAATCCGAAGATTGGTAAATCATCGCTATTTGGACTCCCTTTGTTTGCTGCTTCGTGCTTGAATGTTGCCTTTCGTGACCCTTTCATGCAATCAGGAATTGAATCCCTCACGGTCCAACCGATATCCAAAGCATCGGCCCGGCAGAGAACAGGTCGTGCTGGACGTGAGGTATACTATGCTATCCTGTTTTGCCGAAGCCATGCGTGTCTGCTCACATGCTTCCTCAACCGGCCAGGCACCAGGATGTTGCTACCGTCTGTTCACCGAGGAAGCGTTTAACAAGCTGCCCGACGACAGCGAGCCGGAGATTATGAGGTACGACCCCTTCCATGTTTTCCAGAACCGGTCGGAAGGTTTCAATGGGTTATTCATACAGTTGTGAATTCGCCTTTCCAGATGTAACTTGGCAAGCGTTCTCCTACTTTTGAAAGCGTCTGGGGTTGACGATGTGCTTGGGTTTGACTACATGGATAAGCCATCAAGGACTTCGAGTGCGTGTTTGGTTGACTCATTTATGCCAATTGCTGAAATTTTCGTTCTAACCCCCATACCCCAATGGATAGTTATACGAGCATTGGAAAATTTGTATGCGTTGGGAGCTTTGAAGGAGGATGGGAAACTATCGAATTTAGGTGCGTATATGAATTTTGCCTTCCCATCCCTCAGGCTCCGAGTCAAACGGATATTGTCACAGGTCGCCAGATGGCTGAATTCCCGTTAGACCCACCCTTCGCCAAAGTCATCATTCAATCCAAGGTACACCTGTTTTACCTTGACCACCTTCTCAAGACATGTCCTAACGTGCCTGAAACTTGAATAATGACAGAAATATAAATGCACTCAAGAAGTGATTTCGATAGTCTCATTATTATCGGTTGACCCCATCTTCTTTTCCCCGCATGAGAAACGGGAAGAGGCGGCGGCTGCCAAGAAAAAGTTCATCAATTACGATGGTGAGGGGCCTGACTGTACTTTGATTGTCATTCATGCCACTTTCTGAACCTCTCTTTTGTCAGGCGACCACATCACCCTCCTCAATGTCATGAAAGGGTACCAATCTGTTCATGGGGACCGCGAATGGTGTAATGAGAATTTTGTTAGCGGTCGGTCTATGAAGCAGGTCATGGTGAGTTACGTTCCATTGATTTCCCTTTTCATTGAATTCCGTTGGTAATCCGATATGGTCGTCCCACAGGACATCCGAACACAACTACAACAATTCTGCAGCCGCTACCTCCAAATAGACCCAACCACCTCCTGCGGCACCGACTTTGAACCCGTCCTAAAATGCTTCCTAAGCGGATTCTTCCAAAACGTCGCGTTGATTCAGCACGATGGGACGTACCGGACGTTGGTTAGCAATCAGGTATGCGTTCCCTCACCTTGCTACCTCCCCACACACACCGTCTTAACCCGATTCACACCGCAGATCGTCCATATCCACCCAACATCAACACTCTTCAACCGTAAAGCGCATGCGATCATGTACGGTGAGCTGGTGCATACCACCCGGCATTATGTCCGTAACTGCTCGATTATTCAGCCGGGGTGGGTGACGGAGGCTGCGCCGGGGTATTATGGTAAACGGGAGGTGTGAGTCTCGGATTAATGGGTTGCTGGCGAATGCGTTTTTGGGGATTTGTACCGATAGCAATAGAAATAAATTATGGACTAGCAAGATTTATTTGTGAAGATGTTTTGCGTTCTGAATGGGAAGTAACATGCGTGCTCGAGCTGCTGTAGAGTCACTGTGCGACTCCGTCCCACACAGTCGAAAAATACCGTCCTAGCTTCCGCAAACTGAGAAAGCACCATAGTGAGTGAAAGGCTATACTCATATGTATGAATCAATTTGGCTACCCAGACAGCGACCACACCGCCCTCCAATGAAAAAACCCATCAACACTCTTTCCCAACATCGCATCAGGCTTCCTCTGGTGTCGGCCGTTTGAAAATGCGGTTTCACATATCATCTAAATGCATCGTCTATTGACTTTCAATTCCCCCCTCCCCAAGGATCACCTCCAAAGACATCTACACCGCCGCATCTCAACTTCCCTTGCCCTCTCCCGACAACTTGGCCTTCCCTCACAAACGCACGCCCAGTTTCGCCAAAGCAGGTATCGCGTCCGTGTTGCCCTGTGCTGCTGCCTTCATGTACCACTCCACCGCCCTCGTTTCGTTCTTCGCAACGCCAGTTCCATGGTGATAGCACTTTCCGAGGTTGAACTGACCGACCGCATCTCCTTGTTCGGCCGACCTTTTGTACCACTCCATCGCCTTTGTTTCGTTCTTTGCAACACCGCGTCCATTCATATAATCGTATCCCAGGTCATTCTGCGCATACGGGACTCCCAATTCGGCTACCTTTTTTCGCCACTCTCCACCAGTCTCCTGAAGCTCCCAAATTGAAACCTCATAGTAATTGCGGAGACTGTCATCTCCTTGTTTGGCTGCCCTGTTGTACCACTCCACACCCTTCCTTTTCATCCCTCGCAACACCAAACCGTCCCTCCATATAAGTGTACCCCACGGTAGCCTGCGCCCTCGCGTATCCCTGTTCTGCTGCCTTCTCGAACCAGTGCATGGCCATTTCCTGCTGCACCCAACTTTTTGGACAATGAAAACGATAGTGGTGTCCCAGGTAGTACTGGCCTTTTGGGTCTCCTTGGTCCGCCGCTCTTAGGAGCCACTCTACCGCCTTTGCACAGTCTTTCTCGACGCCTTTCCCCTCACAAAATTTGTACCCAATCTCAGCCTGAGAGGCAGGATGCCCCGCAATCGCCGCTTTGTGATACCATTCGAGAGCGGCACTATGGTCCCCCGCTCCGTCCAGTGCACGTCCCACCTCATATAGTTTGTCAAGATCTTTAGGTTTCACCATGGAAGCTGAGGGGGATTTGGGCGGCGTTGCGGTAGGGGTCGTGAGTTCGGTGGCAGGGGAAAGGCGACCAATCTGTTTCCTAACAGCGGCTGGGAGATTGAGATTGTCTAATTGCTGCGTCAAGGACGCAACATCGCTGGCCGCACTGCCACTATGTTGACTTGCACCTGAAAGAAACGGCATAATTCAGAGTCCGACAAAGATTCGGCAACGCAGGTTTTCCAGAACGCGTATGCATACCATCGATAGGTTGCCGTGCACTCCCTTGGCTCACAGGCGACGAAGGGGGTGGCGTGGAATATGCGCTCTCCCCGCTTCCCGCCGCTGTCACGGGGGTGGTGTTCTGGCCATTGTTCCCGGAATACCGTGGTGGCGGCGTGAAATAAAGCTCATCACGAGGACATTTGTAAACTGGAGCAGGACCGGAAATATCAAGACGTGCAACTATCAGGGAGAACGGAGGACGTTGTTTTGGGTCATGGGCCCAGCAATCTTGGACCAACTTCAAGAGATCGTCTGGGATGTTGGAAGGCAATGGACGGCGTTCGCCAGATTTAACTAAGGCTATGAGAGTGTCTGCATCCAGTTCGTTGTAATTGATGCCGTAAGGCCCAGCCATCGTGAAGAGCTCCGTCAACGTAATCCCGTACGAGAAGACGTCGCATTCTTTGGTAACCTAATGAACCAAGCAATATGAATGAATAGTTGTCGTTCGTAAAGTAGCACTCTGGGCATACGTACCTTTGGGGTAAATGTGAGAAGTTCCGGGGCCTTCCAGGGAAGTGTGCCTCCTACAATACAAAACGCGGTGAATTTGTTGCCATCAACACAGCCAATGTTCCTTGTCAAGTCGTAAAATTCGTTACCAGATGTTTGGTGATAATCTTTTGACAAAGATGCTTGACGGCTATGACTGAGGTGACATTGAGCTCAGTACAGAGGCAGAAATGGAAATCCAACTTTGCAGTGCATTACCTGAGTCCGAAATCAGCGACCTTGGCGGTCCCATCTTCCTTCTCCTATCCCAGGCCAGCGACTTCCCACTGCTTATGAGATCAAAGAGGGAACCCCCCGGCATGAGCTCCATAACAAGGGCGTAGCGCCCTGGCTCGTCGATAATACCGAAAAAGGCGAGGATGTTTGTGTGGCAAGGGATGGCATGGTTGGTTCTACCCTCGCGCCTAAAGTTGTTCAGCTCCGCTTCGGTGAAGGTTTGGTGCTTCTTGAGAACCTCCTTCACGGCCACCGGCGTACCACACCAAATCCCTCTGCGGACGATCCCGAAGCTCCCATTTCCGAGGGGTTTCGCAGTGTCGTCTATCTCCACCGACGTGTACGGAATACGGTATGGTTTTGACATTCCCAGTGCTGCGTGATGGGACGAGACGGACGCGATCAAGTACCTACCTACCTACTTAATAAAGGGCGGGTGGGAGCAAGGAGGCACCTAGACTAACTTACTGTGGCATCAGCCGCAGCAGTCACTCCTTCACAGACAACCATAGGTGGGTATTTTGATGGCTGAAGATGGGGGGAATGGAAGGAGGCAGGCTGAGCGCCGTTGGAGTGGTGTTTTCCTCCTTACTCTGCGCCCCATGTCAGCATGTTGGTAACACCACGTTGTACTATACAGATCCGAGCTCTCGGTCCTACTTTTAATAGCTCCCCAATGCAATGCCGCGAACTGTATGTTTAAACAAGGAGCCTTACGAGCGTACGTTCCAATCAAGTGAACCCTTGCGAAACATTCTATCTAAATCAATCCACAGCATGGGACTTGTTGGAAAGGAATTTGTTTTATTTGGGTACAGCCATGTTTGCTCCCACTAGGTAGCAGGCTGTCGCTTGCCAGCTACAACTTTCATGGTCAACCAAAATGCAATCATCAATTCCGCCTTCGTAACTTCCATACCAGCAGCACGCAAACCAGGCCAAATCCGATTAGAATACTTTCCGTGTCTGATGCTCGAATCCATTTCCATCTCCCCGTAAGTACCTACCTAGGTAAACACCTTCCTGGGGCAACACTGCTCAAACCCACGCGAGCGCATACTACAATCATCCCTCATACACGCCGCAATCTGGGGTCCCACATCCGCCCTGTTCCCGACCTCATATGTACTTTGGTTTGGGCACCAACTCGCCCATCTATTCAATCACACCGACGATTTCGCGGGTCGACTGAATCCCAAGAGTTCGCCCCAAGTCCGGCCAAGTGCAGAAGTACAGTCACCGTGCCACAAGGCCCAAGGTCCTCCTGGGTCTTCCCGTTCATCATCAATCATTCCGTCATTCCGTCAACCATCCCAAGAGAACATGTCCAACACACTCCTGCACAAAGAAAAGTCCCCCGTCTTCTTACCATCAGACATATTCTCCATCATCGCCAGACACGGCCACCCAATCGACGCACGCAACTTACGACTCCTAAACAAGGAAATTTCGTCTGTCATCACCACCAGCGACCTCGTGTGGGGTGAAGCACGCTGGAGATGGAGTCAGAGTCCCGGGAAATGTGGGAGGTGGGCAGCGGGCCGGGGTCATGTCGACGTGATGAGGTGGTGTTTGGAATCGGACAAAGGGGCGGCGGACCTGCGCGTCCATTGCGGCGATGTGCTCTGGCGGGCAGCGGCAAGGGGGCACCTGGATATCGTCAAACTATTGTTGAACAAAGGGGTGGACTTGCATGCCCATGGCGATGAAGCTTTGAGTGCGGCGGCAGATAGCGGACACCTGGAGGTTGTCCGGCTGTTGTTGGAGAAAGGTGTGGATGTGCATGCCCATGGCGGTGATGCGCTCTGGCGGGCAGCAGAAGGTGGGCACCTGGATATCGTCAAACTATTGTTGGACGAAGGGGTGGTCTTGCATGCCCATGGCGACGAGGCCTTGGGTGCGGCGGCAGATAGCGGACACCTGGATGTTGTCCAGCTGTTGTTGGAGAAAGGTGCGGACGTGCATGCTCAAGGCGAACAAGCTTTGCGTTTAGCGGCAAACATGGGACACGTGGAGGTGGTCCGTCTGTTGTTGGAAAAGGGGGCATACGTGCATGCCCAAGGCGACGAAGCTTTGCGTACAGCGGCGAAAATGGGACACGTGGAGGTGGTCAGTCTACTCATGGAGTATGGGGCTCATGTGCCTCGGACGCATTGAAAACACCACCCCTACGCGCAAAATAAACGTGATGAGTCCTACCTAATGACCTACAAGCGACTGGATGATGGGAAGGGAAGAGATTATCTCGCGCTCAGTTTCGCATTGAAAATGGGGGGTAGCCGTTTCGGTGTGAACAAAATGTTTAGTCTGAGATTCTGTCAACTTTGGGTTTCCTGCTGTCGAGACCTCCTTGTTGGAGACCGCAACATATCTGGCGGCCTGCAATGCAATACTTGCATACTCTTCTGAATTCTCAAACCGTCATCTCAGAGACGCGAAGGCGCCTATTATTGTTTCTTCCTCTGAGGACCACCACAGAAAACGAATACCACCACGGAATAGGGAGGGAATAAAATTCAAAGACAGATGCTAGCGATGTGGTCATTGGTATCAAGGTGGCCACCAACGGCGGCTCCCTGTATTGCCGAACAAAGGGACACTCGGGTCTTCGGACAATAGATACCGTAGTGGGGGGTCTTCTTGACATGAGCCCCACGGTCGAGCAGCAGTTTGAGGAAGGCAGTGTCCCCCAAGTATCCAGCTGCGATGAGGTGCTCGTTGACGTTGATGCGGGGATTCGCACCACGTTCGAGAAGGAGGGATGCAAGGGTTACCGTTCGGGGTTCAAGGCGTCTGGGGAGATGGCATAGGGCCGTTTTGTTGTACTTTTTGTACAAAAAATTTGCGGTAATGAGGAGAAGGGTGTTTTGGGATATTGTTGCATTCCATGTCTTTCCTGTTTGCTTCAGAGCGGCCGCATCGGAAGGGGGGAGGTAGGTCTTCACGACGAGCAATATGATGTCTTCCATGCTGAAGATGGGTGGGGCAGATGGTGTCCCGAATGTTGCGCAACCATAGCAACGAAGGGTTCTTGAAATGTTTAGGTAGGTATCTACTTAGACTTAATTTCATCAGCGGATAATTAAGGCAGTCAGCCCAACGAAACCTTTCGACATTTCGGGAGTCCTTTGAAATCCTCGAAATCCTCGAAATAATTGGCTTCAACCAACCAACCAACCTGCGCAAGAAAGACGTCCTAACCCCCGTAAAAGGACCATGATGGCTCAGGTGCGCTCTTCTAAACAAACCACCCCACTGGTGAACTTCCGTCGTTTCGTTTCCTTTGCACGCTCTGAGTGGCCGCTCACAAAACTCTCTTCCACTCTCACAGGACTTCTTTAGAATGGATGCCCACGACTGGCGGTACGAAATGCGTCGCGAAATGCAAGAGATTCTTCCAGGACTGTGGCTGGGTCCATTTTCCGTCTGCAAAAGTTTGGAGCTCCTGAAAGAGAAGAAAATCACACACATTCTCTGCATTCGCGACTCAAAGGAGGGCCACCTTGTCAAAGTCATGTTCCCGAATGATTTTGTGTACCACATTATGTGAGTATTGGTTTAGTCCCGGTTGTAGGCAGAATATGACAGCGTGATACGCATGGATTTGTTTGACATTAATGTAGTTTATCCCTTTAGCCAAGTTTCCGATTCACCAATGCAAAATCTTATTCCGTACTTCCCGGACGCCAAAAACTTTATTGATCAAGCGTTGGGAGAGGGCGGGAGGGTCCTCGTTCACTGCAACGGTGGTATCTCCCGTTCTCCTGCGTTTGTGGTGGCGTACGTGATGGAAAGCCAACGGTGGGATTTCACAACGGCGTATTCTTTTGTACAAAACAAGAGGTTCTGCATGAACCCAAATGAGGGGTTCAAGTATCAGCTCAAGGTGAGATGCCCAAAAGGGTACTTTGCAAAGGACACGAGCGGTCTGGGAAGGCATGGGGGATTTTGACATTTTGCCGGTCTTGGCAGGAATACGAACCCATTTTCAAAGCACGCGAGAATATCACGGGTCTGAACTACACCCCCGAACAAATATTGCAGCAAGGTCTTCGACGACGACCCTTACCCGACGACGATGCGGATGATCCAAACGACATGGTGGGCTATCTCCATTCACACGCCCTTGCTTTGGTCCCAGCTCTACCTAACAAATCACCGCACTTTTAAATATAGGACGCTGACCCGCCTGCGGAGTATTGACTCCGCCCGCCAGGTTGCAGACGTATTACAGCGCTTCGTGCCGTGCGAAGAATACATTACAATGAAGGGAAAGATACCAAAATGACCCTCGAAGTGCACGTATATACCAAAATGACCCCCTTTCTCAATGATTTCAAAGAATGACTCTGCAATATATGAAACTAATATGAGGACACGTGGGCGCGTGTGCTTTAATCCTTCCCTCCACGATTTTTCCGTTCCTTCTCATCGTGACGGCACTGCGCATCAACACAGTTTTCCGCACCAAGAATGGGTTTGATGAGGGAACGGATATGGAATAAAAGCGTGCGTAGTGATGCGTCGTAAACAACGCGCAGCGAGGGTGAATACGGTCACGAAGTGGGGAAGATTCAGGATGCAGAAGGCTGATGGGAGGGTAGAAAGCATATGGGGAGGCAACGAATGCGGATGCGGGAAATATTCGTCTGCTGAGCGTAAGAGAATAGGAGAGGGGGAGTTGAACAGAGTTCAATATATAGCAATGTGGGACTAACATTAAAATGATGTTAAAAAGCATTGCACACAAACGCGTTTGTTTTCAGTGGTGTTTGGGTCAAGCGTGGCAGTTTCACTCGTTCTTCTCAACTATTGCGGTCATCAATAATGTGTGCAAAGGAGCGTTCGTACACGGACCCGGTCAATCAGGCAAAAAAAAAACATGCCAACCATACAGCTCTATTGCTCACTATCTGACACCAATGGACCAGCGGGTTCCCCAACACGGGTCTTCTCCATACGCCCGACCAGCTGTTGTATCCCATCATCATGGATGTCGGGGGGGAGGATGCTTTTCAGGTGTGTGAACGTGCGGGTCAACTGCAACACGCGAAAACCATTAGTCAAACACAACATGCGGAACACACGAAACTAAAAAGGACCGCACCTGATCCCTCAACTGCTCCCGATACCTAAACTCCCCAAACCCGACCTCCTCCAAATCCTCGACCCCCTCCAGCGCCTCAACCACACCCTGCATCGCCAGCCTGACGTTCCCCACCGCGCGGCGGGGCGGGTCACCGTACATGCTCAATCGCGACGGGGCGGCAAGGGCCCCCGCGGCGCCGATACGGACTTTGAAGTTTTTGCATTTGCGGACGGCGGAGAGGAGGGAGGTGTAGAGGGCGGAGGTCCAGGTTGTTGGGCCGATGGGGAAGGGAG
>JADGKA010000695.1:0-15746 GCA_027604605.1 Borealophlyctis nickersoniae
TTCTATTGTATCACCTTTTAAGACATCAGTTATTAATTAATTAATATTTTTACTCATCATCGATTTTAATTTTATTACTTATTTTTATTATTGGAATTCCATGTGCAGTAACTATAACATTATTATTGATTGAACTTCCTATGAAGTCACCTCCCTTTTATTGCTCTCCTAGTAGGGTGTGGAGACTGTGTGGAAACGATGAGAGAAGCAGAATGACTGTGCGGAGGCCTCGGGAGAAGGAGAAGACGAAGGGGAAAGTGGGGAATCCGTCCCACTCCGGCTTTTGGTGAAGTTTCATCGGGGACTGTGCAGTGGATGGTCAGGCAGGCCTTCACGCATTCTTCGTTTGCGAATCGAAATAGTAACCCGTTGTAATGCTCTTCGGGGGCATCGAACATACAATAAAGGTCTTATGGCGTGGTGGTTAACGCAAAAAGAAAATACAAAGTCCCCCAAAACCTAGTCTAGCTGGAGTCCCATCTGTTCATCACTGCGTACCCCGACCCGGCACGCTATTGTGTAGCGGTGGCAGCAACAGTCTCCTTCCACGACTTCCTCGCCGAAATCCTATCCCACCATGCCTTCACGTTTGGACGTAACGTAAACGCCTCCTCGAGCCCAGCTTCAATCAACTTGGCACCGTTTGGCAGATGAAACAAGTCGGCAAGGGATACTTGGTCGCCTGCGAGGTAAGGGCGGGTACCGAGAATGGTGTTGTAGACGTCCAAGGTCGCCTCGAGTTTGGCGCGGAGCTCCGTTACGCGAGCTGGGTTGGTTTCCATGTTGAAGAATCTGGGGAAAGCGAGGCGTAACGGGAGTAAACATGAGTTTGAAATCAAGGCACAAATTCATATAGGAAAATGCCAAACTGCGATATTTACCGCTTGTACAAAATTTCAAAAGCAATCAATCCAGCGTGCGCATCAAAGTTGGCAAATTCAACCGACATCCACTGTTCGGCCAGAGCTGTCGCCTTCAAGTCCGAGGCGGGTGGGAGCAACGGGGTGCCTTGATCCTTGTACTTTGCTTCAAGGTATCGAGCTATCGCACGGGATTCTGTCGCGAGAAATGTCAGAAATCCCTGCATACATCAACGATAACTTTCATACACAAAACGACCCACCATACAAGTGAAAACCCTCATCTTCCAAAAAAGGAATCATCCCAAACGGCTGAATTTTCAAATGCTCCGGTCCTTTATGCTCGCCCTTCATGAAATCGACGACCACCATGTGAAAGGGAACGTTTTTCTCCTTTAAGATGATGGAGACGCGTTGCGTGCAGGTCGAAAAGTAGGCGCCATGGAGTTTGAGAGTCATTTTTAGAAAGTAATGTTTTTTCAGTTCGTATTGACGGTAGGCGGTGCGAGTTGCGAGTTGCGAGTCGGTTGTTCTGTGATGAGACAGCATTCTCGACGCAACTTGTGCGTATTATATACTCCCTCGACTGACAAATTACACTCTCCTGACATGACAAATATAATCCCAATCCACGCCGTCTCAACCGCAGCCGTTTTGTAACTGTCCTTCTCATTGTCCAACAAGAATTTGACAACATTGCACGCTCGCGTTCTGACTTGTGTTTGGGGTTCAGAGGTTGGACAACGGATACCGTTGTACTAGATACCATAATTTGATGGAATAGTGGAGTAAGCATTTCGAAGCATTTCAAATTTGCCTTCGTCCTCTTTACTCTCTTTGCATTGATTTCAAATAGAACCGGCCTCAGTTACAGGCAAACATGAGCGCAGCTGGTGGGCGTGCGAAGCCTTGATGGGGCCCGAACTGGGGTGAAGCACTCAACCGAACGGTTGTGCTCCTCAGCCTATCGCCCTTGGCAATCAGGTTGTAGGCGTGCCAAACGTCTTCTGCCTCCTCCGGAAGCAGCGTCACGCTTCCTGATTGCTCCTTTTCAAGATATCGACTTCGTTGCTTCATTCCTAACTGCTCTTGGATGATGATGGGACGAAGTGGACATGGGAAGGAACTTCAGGGGAAGTCGGGACAAAGCGCGAAAGCAGAGCAAAACTGTGCCACTGCCAAATGAAATTGGTGGCACAGTCAGCCATGGGACCCTCATATTGCTCGTTGAGCTGCTCCATTGCTCCTTCTCTTCCCCCACACGTCCATCGCCTCATCCAGATCCGACGGTCAGCGGTCAGCATCCATCCATCCTTCTCCTCTTCAGTAGGTCCGTGCCATCATGATGCATGCTTCCTCCTCTTCCATCGGCCGTCGTTCCACTTGCCAGTTGCCTGGGGTCACCCCATTCTGAGGAGGACATGCCAGACGACTGAGTGTATTCAGAAGCAGTTTCACCCTCACCGCGAGCGCCCCAACTCCCCATCGTCCGGGCCCAAACGACGCCTTCACAGCCCTCCGCGCCGCACTCATGCCCAACTGCTTCTTGAATCGTTGTTCAGCCCTTGGACAACGACACTCATGATGGCGGTCCCTTTTCAGCCCTGGCTGTTGCTTCAGCCAGGGCGGGGGGCTCTTAGGAATCGCAGCTGGTTGCGGCGGCGACACTCCTATTGGAGCCGATGGGTTTGGAGTTGTTTTTTTGTCGAGACTTGGAGAGCAAAGTGGGGCTGACCAGGCTTTTCGGTTAAATAGCTTGAACATTCAAAATGGTCCGTATCTCTGTTCTCAACGACTGCCTTAAGAGCATTGTCAACGCCGAGAAGAAGGGAAAGCGCCAGGTTTTGGTTCGCCCCAGCTCCAAGGTCGTTGTCAAGTTCCTCTCTGTCATGCAAAGGCACGGTGAGTATCGCTTTCTGCATCTGATCCTGTGTTTTGGCGGGGTGGTGGAAAGGTCGCGGGAGGGGTATTTGTGGGAAAGGTTTCCGCCTCCGAAGTATAACTGGACGCTGTCGGACGCCTGGACGTCGCCAACTCGGCACACGTTTTTTAAGTCTTCGGGAAATCATCAGAGGGGTACTTACAACCCTCGTTTCGCAACCAACGGAGCTTTGGGCTTTATATCCCCGCGACATTAGTTTTCTGGAACTCTTCATTAGGGTGTGGATTGTACTCATCATCTTTTGTGTGTTCCATCCCAGGCTACATTGGCGAGTTCGAGATCATCGATGACCACCGTTCCGGCAAGATTGTCATCCAGCTTCTTGGCCGTATCAACAAGTGCGGTGTCATCTCTCCTCGCTTCAACGTCCAGCAAAAGGACATTGAGAAGTGGATTAACAACCTCCTTCCTTCCCGTCAATTCGGTTACATCGTGGTATGTGTTCTAGGGATCGCACATGTTGTCATCACCTTCAGCCATATTGTGGAGGTGCTAATCTTTTGTTTTCATTTCATTGCCAGTTGACCACCTCTGCCGGTATCATGGACCATGAGGAGGCCCGTCGCAAGAAGACTGGTGGAAAGATTCTTGGTTTCTTCTACTGAGCGTCTCTCTTCGTTGATGGGATTGGATGCGACGCTCTGTATCTAATTACCCAATAGATCTGGTTGGGCAAAAAACAGAGATTGACGTTCGTTCCTCTGAGGTTTCTGCCTTTGTGAATGTGGTGATCATTTTCAAGGAAAAAGAGTTTTTCTGCGCGAGTGGGAAATGGACTAAATTGATCGGCCCACACCCCCTTTTTGTTACGTCCACCCCCTCCAGTGGCACAGTCAAGGCGACGTGTCCGGAGGTGCTTGGGTGTCCGGACGCGCGTTGTTTTTGATGTTTTTGAAAAGCCGGACCGTTCCCTGTTCCTTTTGGGTCTCCCGTCCTGCACCTATACGCTCCAGGAGATGACAAAAAGCAAAGGAGGCGGTGCATACAAAACCAGACGAGAATATTCTGCGGATGAATCACATTCTTCTAGTTTGAGTCATATCCAGCAGGTAGCTCATTTGTGCTACGTCCGTTTCATGAAAATGAGGAACGGGCTTCTCCTGCTTGGAGTGACGCTTTAGGGTATCCCCACTAAGCTGGGTGGTGGGGCTTGATCCAATCAGGACGCGCTCCAGGACAAGCCATTTCAGCCCTCCTGATTTTTAGCCCGTCCCTCATAGTAGCGGAACGGGTTGTAGGTAGAAAAGAACGGAGAGAACGATGTGAAGGTGGTTCAGCCAATCACAACGCGTCCGCCCTTCTAAATGACTGTGCCGCATGGGGGGTACCGAAAGCCATGGAAACGGATGAGCAAAAGGAAGGAGCTGCAGGAGCTGCGGGACCACCATCGGCACAGGCAAGAAGAAAAAGGTGGATGCGTGTCACAACCAGCTGGAGCTGGGCCTGGCAAAGAAACTGCGGAACGCGTGACATGCTTGGGTGGTGGGCCGATCAATTTCCTTGATTAATTTGTCGGAACTTGGGTTAGGGTTTGTGCATAAAATTGATAACGCGACCACGCGTCCCTTCGGATTTTTGAGTTTTTTGGGGGCTTTGCAGCTGAGCCCCTGCAATTTAACTCATTTTGGACCTCTCCGCTCTCCCGCGACAGAAACAAACTTTTTTTTTTGGTGAGCACACGAGCAGCGCGCGATCCTTTTTCGCTTATCTTCCACCCATGCTCCCCATGCTCCCTATGCTCCAATGCTCCAGATGCTCCATCGACTGACCCAAAGGAGACCCCACAGAGCCATGGACTGAAAAAGGGGAAGGAAACCTTGCTCTGCCACTAAACTACCGCGGTCACACCGCCATCCAATTGGAATGCCGTTATAAGAAAGCATTTCCACCGCACTTACTTCTCAAAAGTTTCGTTCCGTCCGTCACCCACCATGATCCGCACAAACTGGATCGTGTTGGTCCCGCTCCTCGCCGTATTCTCAGCTGCCGCAGCTCAACGCACCGTCGGCGATGGCCAACAATGTGGTCTAAGGGTGAACGCGCGATGTGGAGCGGGTTTGTGCTGTAGCACTGCCGGTTGGTGCGGAACGACCGACAGGCATTGGTAAGTTAGCAGCAATCTCATCATTCTGGCGTCTCTGATCGAGGAAAACATTGGGACGTTTTGTCAACCCATTCCCATATTCCACTTTCATTACAGCGGCAACGGATTCTGTCAAGCTGCGTGGGGTGCACGGTGCGGCGCACTAACCCCTGTTCCCGTCACTGTGGTACGTCGTCGAGACGGATCGTTTTTGCTCCCATACGTCAACCTAATCCTACATTGTTCAAATCTAAAGGGCGACGGTGAACGATGCGGCCTTCGTAACGGAATCACTTATGTCTGCGCGTCCGGAGAATGTTGTTCTCGAGTTGGCTACTGTGGTCATACGTCAGCCCATTGCGGGGCTGGATGTCAGACTGCATTCGGAGGGTGCGGCATCAAGACGACCACCACTACTACCAGGACCACAACCACTACGACGACGCCATCGCCAACCGTTATTTCAGGTGCTGGCGGTCGATGCGGGATCCGCGGGGGTACCACCTTCGTTTGCGAGGCATCTCAATGTTGCTCCCGGGTCTCTTACTGTGGCGATACTACGGAACACTGTGGCGCCGGATGCCAGACTGCCTTCGGAGGGTGTGGTGTGAAGACCACAACAACCACAATCGCAACCCGAACGACCACAACCCAAGCACCATCCCCAACCGTCACCGCGATTCCTGCTGGCGCCTGTGGGCGCCAAGGGTCGACGACCGTTGTCTGTCCCGCCTCCCAGTGCTGTTCGCAGTACGGATATTGCGGTGAGACATCCGAATACTGTGGGGCCGGATGTCAGACCGCGTTTGGAGGATGTGGTGTAAAGAGCACAACAACCACCGCCACCACCACCACAGGAGCACCATCCCCGACTGCCACGTCTGTCCCCGGTGGCAAGTGTGGACGGCAGGGAACCACGACCTTTGTCTGCCCCACATCTCACTGCTGTTCTCAATGGGGATACTGCGGAAACACAGCCGAGTTCTGCGGTAACGGATGTCAATCTGCCTTTGGCGGTTGCGGTACCCCCAAAGGCCCCCGCTTCGTCGAACGGTGCACCCAGCCAAACACTATTGCCATCACCTTCGACGACGGCCCCTACAAGTACACCGCCTCCCTCCTCGACCAGTTCGACCGCGAAGGCTACAAACTCACTCTCTTCGTCAACGGCAACAACTGGGGCTGTATTTACGATTACGCCAACGAACTGCAATCCGCCTACCGCAAGGGCCACCAAATCGCTTCTCACACTTGGAGCCACCAAAACCTCTCCGCACTCTCCGCGACGCGTATCCAATCCGAGATGACTCAACTTGACGACGCGCTGCAGAAAATCATTGGCGCCGCACCGTTGTACGTCCGTCCACCGTTCGGCGAGTACAATGGCCAGACGTTGAATGTGTTGGGTAACCTCGGGTACCGCGTCGTCACGACCTGGACGGCGGATTCGGGCGACACTTGGCAAAACACAAACTTTAAACAGCAGAAAGAGCATTACGAGGAATTGGACTTGCGGGTCCCGCAGAATGTTCT
The DNA here is from genome assembly GCA_027604605.1 of Borealophlyctis nickersoniae. Lineage (NCBI taxonomy): Eukaryota > Fungi > Chytridiomycota > Chytridiomycetes > Rhizophlyctidales > Borealophlyctidaceae > Borealophlyctis > Borealophlyctis nickersoniae. The sequence goes on from JADGKA010000695.1 coordinate 6,419, forward strand.
CAACCACGACACGGTCCCGAGTACGGTGGATACGCTTGTGCCGTGGGTCTTGCAATGGGTGAAGAGCAAGAACTTGAAGGTTGTGACGTTGGGAGAGTGCTTGGGAGAGAGCAAGGATAAATGGTACAAGAATGTTGGGCCGATGGGGCAGAGGGATGCTTCTTGGAAGTGTTGAGCGTTGAGTGGGTCCCGGAAACTTCCCGGCTTTATGTTGCTGGGGTACTTTCTTTCTATGAAGACGCCCTCATCGGTGAAACTTCCATTAATTCTATGAAAACGACCGGAATAGGAAAGAAACAGGTGGAGACGGACGCAGAGAACCTAGCGCAGGAAAACCGGAAAACCCTTTTTTTCCGGGTATTAAACTAGAGTGTGGATAAATTGCGGGTTATAAGACTTTTTTAAATCAAAAGAGATTGTTGTCACCAACAGTTTGGTGTCTACTACATGCTGTGGATCTGTAGATGCGGCCCAAGTTTCTATGCCGCCAGGAATCTCAATTAGGGCTCTTCTGGCCGCGAACGTTCTGACATTTGCAAGGATGGGAGCCCGGAAATACAAAGTTGCGGTTCCAGGCCAAAACAACCATAACTCTCCTCTTCCCGCTCCCTTTCCCCGTATATACCTGCCCACTTAAAACGGATGTGATAACCAACTACACCACGAAACCTGCTTATACCTTGTTGTTTTCCTGAAGTCAATGAAGTGGGGCGTCATCCCATACAGCGCGCGCACCTTTCACAGCGGGCACCAGTGGAAGGTAGCTCGACTGCGCGCGCTGGTTGGAATGACCCGGCGGATCCTTGAATGGAGAAAACCGAGGAGCACACAGCAAGGTTTCGTGGTGTAGTTGGTTATCACATCAGTCTAACACACTGAAGGTCTCCGGTTCGATCCCGGACGAAACCATGACTTGAGGTGCTCCGCGCCTACCAGCAGAACTTTTAGTGGGCTGGATGTTGTTAACTTAACAAGCCTACCGGCAGACCCTCCTGGTGGGCTGTTGTTTTTGGCGGGGCGGAAGCAGGCTATGTATCATTTTATGTTGCGATATGGACCCAGTAGACGAAGTACGTATGCATGTCTGCAATTTTCCCAGAATCGTCGCACCACATCCGTGTCCAACAAGAGCAGTAAATATGTTCTTGTCTGCAAAGTCCGTCACAAATTGTTCATGCAAGAGCCCAACATTACATGGATTGGTGGAGTCAAGGTCAATAAATACAGTCCCTATTTACATTTTCAAATCTATAGCGCACCCGGGCCGTCCACGACACAGAAAATACACTATGAGGGAAATAAACAATCTACAAAAATGCGGCAGCCAATCCCAAATAGATAGAGATCCCAATCATATCCTGCACCGCCGTTTCAAACGGTCCCGCGGTCAATGCCGGGTCCACCCCCAGCGCTTTGAAGAAAATGGGGGAAAGGGAACCGATGATTCCGCCTGTTACTGAGGATGCTAGGATGCTGTGTGATTTCAATTTCGGACGAATTGGAGTTAATGGCTAATTTGAGACGGACCGGAAGACAAGGACAAAACAGGGGACGTGCACTTTTTTCGTTCCTCACCTGAACCCAGTCACTATCCCAAACATGAGGCTTCCCGCCCACGCGCCACTAATGCCCGCCAACACCACAAACGACGCCATCCCAATCACCGATGCCGAGGCCAATTCCTTGATAACGACTTTGAGGATACCGTCGCGGGTAGCGGAGGATGCATGGCCGGTTGCGAGGGCGCGGAGGGTGGTTGTGGAGGCTTGAAGGCCAATGTTGCCTGCAAAAAGTGGGTAGGAATTGGTGTGAGACGAAGGAGATGGGAGAAAAGCGTGGGAAAAGAATAAAGATAAGGAAGGTGTGATTTACCGGACATGGAGGAAAGGATGGGCATGAAGGAAGCGAGGAGAATGTGTTTTTCTAGTGTAACGTGCTGCGCAGATATGATACCTCCTACGCCGAGTTCGAATGTTAGGGTGGCGAGAATAGCTGGGCAGCGCCATATTGCAATTTTCCAGAACGGCATTCTGGCATGGTGAGAGGGAAGTTAGGCTACCACTCGCTCGCTCATGTTGACCGAGTGTCAACAAGCGTAGCAAGAGCGTACAACCCAAATGTTTACCTTTGCAATTGCGCAGCATCGTCATGCTCATTCAAATAATCCACTCTCCGTTTCACCAGTTCATACAATTCGTCCATGGCCTCTGCTCCACCCCCAACCTCATCACCCGCACCCGCACCCGCCGAATCACATCGCCGCAGTAACAAAGTCAAAAACTGCTGCTCCGGCAACTCCTCCGGCGCCAATCTCCGCGGCCTCGCACTGCCTCCCGTCTGTTTCACACCTCCCGATTCGGTGGTTGGCGTCAACAACGAGACGATGGCGCTAAGAGATGACACGTCTTTTGCTCGACCCGCGAGAGAGGATTTCCAATGTTGTAATTTGGAGTACGGGCCGCTCGAGTGCCTGGAGGAAGAATAGGTGTCGAGGTCATCGTCGAGGTCATCGTCGTCGTCAAGGTCAACGTCCCGGTACGTGGATAAGGGGTTTGTAGTTGGGGTGTAGGGTGAACGCGGTGCCTGTGAGAAGGAATGTGGTGGGGGGTATGGGTTTTCCGCCTTTGCTGGTGTTGTTCCTATTGTTGTTGCTATTGGGGCGATATTTGCGGCGTTGGCGGAACGAGGGGGTTGTTGGTGGTGAATTGAGCGAAGGGGAACGGGATGTTGGGGTTGAGTTGTGGTATTGGAGTCAGCGAAAGCGGCCTCCAAATCAGAGTCTATCAGGAGGGGACTATCTAGGGACGATGGAGTTGTGTCCTGTGAGGGTCTGTTTGGTCTGTTTGGAGGCATCTTCGACCAATGGCAAATGGAACTCGAACGTTGCAATTGACGCGAAGGAATTCAGGGTGGGGACCGGGGTATCCGAGGTATAATCACTGCATACAATGCGTGCATAATGCGCCCAACACTCTCCCCAACATCGCTTCGTTCTCCTGGTCTGTTCGCGAATCTCTCTCAAGATGGGAGCCGTGTACTATATCCTCGTCCATGCTGTGAAGCAAACCCCATCAAACCCAAAAACTCTCACAGTCACATACTCCGTAACTCCATCAGGCGCAGGCGACCCTCACCACATCCCTCAAACCCCAACGGAAGCCGCAACCCTGTTTGCGCGCACTCTTAGAAACATAAACTACCACGACGTCCACATGACTCCAGCCGCAGCACAAGAAGAGTTTCGGAGTGCATGCGCAGACATGGAGTCAAGATGGGGCGTTTTGAGACCTGATATGGACGAACAAGGCACAGAGTGGGAGGGGAATGCAAAATCCCATTATGTAATAGAGGGCAGTGAAGCATGGGTGTGCACTGGCAAGGAGCAAGTTCTAGAGCTGTTGACAGAGGCAGGAAAAGCTGGGTATGATTGGGTATGATTGTTTTGAGTTCCATCCGCCTCTTTTTTGCCAAAGAAACGTGTATAACCTCATCATTTGTCTTTTGTGTTCCCAGACCTGCGAAAGTCCAGCCGCTTGCCGTCCTAGCTGCTGACGTCCTCACCACCAGTCCCACTACCTCCTCCCGTCGCACCGCTGAATTGTTGTCCGTCGTTCACGACTCAATGCTGGCACGAGGTTTGAACCCTCGACGATGCTGCTGTTGCGGCACGATGTTTTATGTGGACCCTGTATCATTCAGCGCCCACGACACTAAAGAGGCCGTGATGGAGGCTGTGTGTTCCTTTTCACCTAAATCAGCCTCCGAAGACGGGATCTGGAATAGACTCCAGGTCATGTTTCCTGTGCCAGATGATCTGAATGGCTACAGGAAGCAGGTCGCAGCTGCAATTGATGTAAGATGGGGGAACATCTCATCTTTTCATCCTGTAGAGCTTATCTAAGGAACTACACGGGTTTCTTGCTGTACATCAGGCACTTGTGAGTCAAAATTGCCTAGAGACACCACCTTCATTGCGCGGCGGTGGCAACCCCATGTACACCCCAAGTTCTTTGGATGTGGCCTTTGCGTCGCGTAAAGGAGGGGCTTATTCAAAGCATGATGCCCGGAAGAAAATATGCGAATGGTACCAGTTTGTGGTCACTGATGAGTGGGAGGATCAGTTTGATACAGCATGGCAGGTGAGTTTGGCCTCCTTCAGGCAAAATTATGCGTCGAACCGATAGTGCTAATCATCAATGTGCCGCTGGATTAGTCAATGATCGAGGAAGAAATTCTGAATTTGTGGGAGGAAGACAGCGGTTCTGAGGATGAAGAATCACACTCAACTCCCACCTCCGACTCTCCCACAATGTACCGGTTGTCAGGAACCAAGGCAGACGTCTTTGCACGTGTTTCATTTTGGAACTGTGAAGGGTTCAATACGCCCGCGGAAGCTGTGGCAGACTCGTACCTGCGTCGTTCGTGTACTCCAGAATGTGCTATTAGAGCCGTAGAGGGGTTGAGCGAGAAGGAGATATTTGATGGGGATGATGTGGTGATCGCGTATTCGTGTCCTATGTTCGAGGTTGGGCTGGAAATGGAGAAAGTCCATGTAGATAGATTGGAAACGTTGGTCGGAACCATAATTGATAGTGTAGAATGGTGGTGGTAAGCTAGGACCGCAGGTGAATAGACCGGATCCGGACATTGCCAGCCGACGCGAAGTCATCAAAAGGACAACAGATCCCTTGAGCATAATGAAATACATTTTGGCAACAACGACGCACTGTATCAATACATTCGATCTTCAACAAAATGCCAAAAGCGCAACAATGGGTAGAATACAAAATGACAATGACACGCCAACCCCTCACGATGAATTGATCACCCCATTCCCACCCCTCTCCCCGTCTCCACCGGCGGCACACGGCCAAGATAGGCAGAACTGCGACGGGGCCGGACGAGCGGGTGGAGTTGGGCCAAGTATGTGATAGCCCACCTATGTATGAGAACGCCAACGCGCCCCCACGCGTTTTCTTTATAATGTGTTTTTTGGAAGGTTTCGCGGTCCAATGGACTTTACTGTCATACGTACATGGTCCAAGTGCACACCAAAGTGAGGACCAGTATCGTGCGATACAACCTTTCTCACAAAAATGAAAAAAGCATTGGAGCCGGTGAAAGGCGACACTGCGGAAATAGGCATTGGAAATTTTTTACGTTTGGTTCAGGGTTTTTGGAATAAAGTAGAATGCGGCTGCGCCTGTGGTTGCCAGGACAAGGAAGGAGACGAGAACGGGTAGGGCAGACATTGTTTGATGCGGGGATGCAGAAGGGAGCTCTAGGTCCCTGTGAAAAATCCGTGGAACGCGGTTGCTGTGGAACTTTCGAAATTCATGAACTGTTCCTGTGTTCCGTGGAACACGGTATCCAAAGGTTTTTTGCGCGTCCCGGTCCGCAGTTTTCTCAAGTGTTCTTTCTGCCTTGGAAGGACGGACGAGGATCTCTACATGCAAGAACAACAACAGCAGCAAGTGCAGCAACCGCTGGACGGTAGCGGTCGCCTCTCCTACCTCCCACCAGAAGGATCCTCCCAACCAGGGGCCGCCAACCAACCTTCTTCGCCTACGGTTGCTCCAACCTACCCGCAGTTCGCTCCACAAATGCTCCAACAACAAGGCCAGGAAACCCGGTTATCTTACCTTCCACCCTCTCACACCGTCACAAGCGATCCCACCGGTCAACCCTACGTAGCTCCAGCCTCTCCAGGACTCTACGCGCATCAGTATCCGCCGCCTCAGGATGTCCGCTTATCCTATGTACCATCCCTCCAGTCTGACGTGCAGGCGTCGTCGTCAGTGGGTTCTCCGGCGGCCTCTCAACCGATGTACGGGCAACAACTCCAGGCACCGCAGTATCCCTATCCATATCAGCACCAGCAACAGCAGCAGTTTGCAACGGGTTCTCCGGCTCCTGGGTTTGGTCAACTTGCGGTCGTCCCACCGGCCGTCGGACATGTCCCAGCGACCCCCAAAAACCACTTGCAGATGACTGTAGGCAAGAGAGTATTGGTCGTCATCGCTTTCGTGGCATTCGTGATGAGTTTGACTGCAACAGCGGACCAAGAGTGGTTTATCGTAACGTACGTACTTTATGACCTGATTTCACAAACCGAAAACATCCTGCATCCACGCTACGCAGATTTCGGTCCTTAAACAAGAAAACGAACAAGAAAGCACAGCGAAAACTAACTCCACGACTTTTGCAGAAACATCGTTAACGGAAAACTCACCTCAAAATATCAAGCTGGATTGTACCAGAATTGCGTATTGGTGCTTAAAGGCGTTAGTGTGCCGAGACAGTGCCATACAATCCACTTCGGTGGATGCTTTGACGATGGGACTCCACAGTCGGAAGACGAGTGGAAGGGAGCCTTTTCCTGTGTCTTTTGGAATGTGGGAGCAGGTGCGCTTGGTTCTTATCCCGTTTGTTTGGTGGACTCCGGAATCGATGTCACATTTTATTAACAGTGCTCGGACTCTCGTCTTTGAACAGTATTTATGCCCCTGTCCGTATTCTTAATTCTGTTCGCCGTTGTCGCTTACGCCATTGTCGCCCTGGGAAAGGCCACCTCTCGGATTCCACTCTACCTCGGCGGGTTCTTTTGCGCAATTGCTGGTATGCCAAACCAAATAGACACGGTTTTTCATCAAAGTACTTTTTCAATCAAATTATTAACCTCTTCACTCACGGCAGCCGGGTCACAATTCTTCATCTTCATGACCATGATTTTCAATCGCGATGTCCTCAGCAACAATTTCAATATCCGCAGTCTTGAAAGAACTGGTGCATTGGGCGCATCCTTTGGCACAGGATTGGTGGGATTCTTTGCTACCTTTGCGGCTGCGTTGGGGGCGTTCTTGGTCTCTGGAAGGGGATGGTGAGGTGGAACATTCTATGATTATCTGCCATGGTTTCGGCATCCTCCTTGTTGAGCAGGGTGCGGGCCATCAGTGAAATTTTGGTTTAAGCACCCTATTATCGGACTTAGAAATATGCATACAGTAGACTCCCTATTTTGTAATTAGAAAGTTGGGCAGACCCATTCTTGTGGGATTTGAACTTGGGTGCAAAATCACAGGCGGTAAGTCGAAAACCGTCACTTAACATGCATGGGCCGTACCCCGGTTTTATTCCAGCATATGCATCTGCTACAGTTTCTTTTGATTCACCCGCAATCCGGTCCCAAAACGCTGAAAGGTGAGAATTGACTTATCAGATGGCGGACATATACGGAAGAAGACAAGTTTTCATACCCACAATAATCAACGAGCCAGCCGGGAAGGTGGTGTGCCCAAGCCCCTTGGCGTTCCATAACCACTGCTTCCTCCAAACCCGCTCGTACTCCTGTGCACCCGCTCCGCTTTCCCCCTTGTTTCCTCTGCAACCCTTGTAAGTTCCTGTACTTTTTGCGACAGATCGCGGGTGCTATCATCGAGCCATTCGAGGGACGACAAGTGCTCATTCAAGATGCGGACGATGGATGCCACGGTGTTGTCATCTTCCTCTCCAAACCAATCCCCAAGCTCGGACGCTCCCTCGCCATTCGCGACACTGGCGTTGGCGGTAGACCTGCCCCCACCGCGCGAAGTATTGATGTCCTCGATCAGCCCGGCAAGTTGGCTGTTCATATCGTCCAATTGCTTGTTCAGATTTTCGGCTATGGTGTAGGTCCTCTCGCGCTCTTCATCCGCTGGCGTGGTTCTAGATCACAAAAGGTCGCCCAAAGAGGTGAGTAACCGGATATCTCCCTGCCTGCGACACTTGAGTTACACACCTGAGGATACCCTGTTCATGGCCGATCTCAATTTGCTTCTGGATTTCTTGATGATAAGCCTCCAAAGTACTATCGAGCTCCTTCTGTTGAGATTCGATGTAGTCGAGATTTTGATCAATATCGTTTTGCAGTTGTTCGGCAGATTTGAGCTCGTTGTCCAGTTTCGCAATCTGTAGATGTCAGAGGTAAAATGTCATTGATTGGGTGCAGGTAACACCCTCTTCCCCGTCTTAAAGAAAGAGATAAAAGCGAACCTTGTTGATGTTCGAAAGGATATCCTTGTCCCAATTGGCTACCACTACGGCTTGCCTGTGAAATTCTTTGGTGTATAGGTCGAGCTGCTGGTTCCATTTGTTCAAAATGTCTTCAAGAGTCTTGTTTTTCAAGGTAGCGAGAGCTTCTACCCCAGGGGTCGCCGCAGGGGTTGCTGCTGCGGGCTGTGAGCTCGTCGCAGCCCCAGCAATACTAAAGCCACCCGGAGCAGATGTAGTGGGAGCAGCGGCACCAGTACTGGCCGCAGTAGTTGCAGGTTTGGCGAACATAGAAGGTGTGGCGGTTGCAGCTGGAGCTGGTAAAGGGGTTATTAGGAATTGCTGAAGTGCAAAACGATAGTAAAGATGCAAGTCTACGTACTCGACAGATCACCCAATTGCAAGGGACCTGGGGTTGCGGCTGGTGCCGTCGTGACTGTCGCGGCCGGGATTGCAAACGCAGGAGCTGCCGATGTTTTTTGAGGTGCGGGCGTGGCAAAAAGTCCCAAACCGGCAGTGCTTGCGGCTGGACCAGTACTTGCACCTGCTGCTGCAAAGCCGGGGAAGCCCGTTGCTGCAGTCGTCGTACTGGTAGCCTGCGTCGTTGTGGCTGCACGAAAGCCAAGACCTCCGCCAGCTGCACCAGCGAAGTTGAATCCTCCACTAGGAGCACCAGCAGCTGCTGTTGCTGCAGTCGTCGTACTGGGAGCCGGCGTCGTTGTGGTTGCAGGAAAGCCAAGACGTCCGCCGGCTGCACCAGCGAAGTTGAATCCTCCACTAGGAGCACCAGCACTGGTGGTGGAGGGAAAGCCAGCGAAACCCGTAGTGGTGCTAGCAGCTGGGGCCCCAGAAGCGGGTGCGGGAGTTGGCGGCACGAAAAGACCCCCACCGCCTCCGGCCGCTTTAGCTGCTCCGAGTATCCCACCCGCAAATGCTGGTGCGCCAGAAGTTGTCGTTGAAGGTGCAGGGGGAAACCCTCCACCGCCAAATCCGCCTCCGAATCCGGTCCCCGTACCACTCCCGAATCCGCTGCCAAATGCACTGGTAGTTGCTGGGGTTGGCCCTGCCGCAGGAGCCGGTGTCGCCCCAAATCCTCCTCCAAATCCAGTTGACGGAGCGGTAGTACCCGCAGCGCCAAACCCAGACGCAGGAGCCGGTGTCGCCCCAAATCCTCCTCCAAATCCAGTTGACGGAGCGGTAGTACCCGCAGCGCCAAACCCAGACGCAGGAGCCGGTGTCGCCCCAAATCCTCCTCCAAATACAGGTGACGGAGCGGTAGTACCCGCAGCGCCAAACCCAG
>JADGKA010000696.1:0-15739 GCA_027604605.1 Borealophlyctis nickersoniae
AACACGATCCGCCGGCACCCCATCCACCCGAAACACCCTATCCCTCTCCACCCCCTTACAATGCGTCACCCTCCACCTCACATTCACAACCCCGACATGCACAGCCTTCTCCCACGCAGCAGGATCCGACCCTTGCTTCCCACCCAACAACCGCGCCATCGCCGCGTGCGAGAGGTCGATGCCACGGTACGGACAGCCCGGGCATGAATCGACGATTTGGACTTTGACTGTGCGGCCGGTTGAGAGGTTCGTGACGGCTGCGCAGCGTCCGCAGAGGCGGGAAGGTGTTGCTTGGGTGAATTGAGGCGTGTTCTGTAAACGTTATGTGGCATTTGATGGTAAACGAAAACAATAAATAAGAAATAAAAGAAACGCTGCTAGCGCCGCAAAACAAGGGCAAATCAAAATGAAACGTACAAGAGCAGCAAACATGTTGAAATCCACCGGAAGTCTAGGAGCCCCCGGCATCACGTTGTAACAAGCTCCATACCACCCCCCATTCTGCGGTCCAATCGGTGGTGGGTCTGCACCGTTCTGGATGCTTTTATCTGTAATACCCAATTTCATGCGAAAGGGAAGAGGTTAGTGCAACGGTTCATGGGTTCAACTCAACCCAACTACAGTACGTACATCCATCGCCGTAGTACGACGCTCGACCCGTAAAAGACCTCCCCGCCAGAATTCTCAGCCCTTCGCGGTTTTGCGCATGCGTCGGTGTCGTCAACGACGTTAGCGTCGTGGTGAGGAAAAGGAGTCCGACGAGAAGGGCCGGCATGGAACGCGCGGGTCAACAGTATTATGGGGTGGGTGAGGAGGGTAGGGCTGGGACGGCGGTGTCGGTGACGGCCAAGGTGAGAGTGACGGTGTGGGTTGAAATCGAGGGAGGGGTGTCATACTGTATGGGACGGTTGCCACCTTTTTATACTTGGGACAAAGTCGTGGCTGTCCGGCGGGTTAGATTTTTGTGTGGTTGTGTCTTTTGATTATCATCGGAAGTAGATACCGCACACGCACAGTAAACAAACAAATGCAGCTAAGCCACTTCTTGATGTCCCTGCGTTCATTGCAGCGGTCTCATCCATCATACATACAACGAGCATACAATAATTTATTGCAGAAGTTCCAGCCAAAAAAAAAATGAATAGGAGCAGCACAAAACTTCCAATACGGATTTCACAGCCTCACGAAATCGCCCTTTTTGTCTTCAATCTCTCGTCTCGCCAATTCGCCACCCCAGTCATTGATCCCAAGCAATTCAGAGCCCGTCACGATGTCCGTAATCACTGGTTTGAAGGCGTCTGTAAACTCGACACTTACTGTATACATCCGGTCAATCTTGCCGTCAGCATGGAGAGCAAAGTTTTTAAAACCACATGTTTTCCCTATTACCTTGGTGGACCGCAAACCAAGGTTTGTCCTTCTTCAGCCCCACCGCCGCAAGGCGTGCCGCAAACACGGCTTGAAAGATGATTAGAAATATGACTTTAGTTGAGCCAACCCCAAGAAAAAAGTAATATTCACCTTTGAGTGCCTCGTCAGTGTACTTTTGAACACTTTCCCAAGAACGCCCGGAAAGAGATTTCTCAATGTTCTTCACAAACGTTGGGACATCCGGTGATCGCTTTCCAGATGCATCAAACCGCGGAAGCTGCAAGGAAAAGGTCAACCCCAGCATTCTCAAACACCTCCGGAATGAACGAAGACAGTAACGAACCGCGAAATGGCGGTTGCGATTGTCCAAATCCTTCAAATCGAATTCATCCCGCGCAAGTCTGGTTACAAAATCCTTGTGCTACTCGAAGATCGAAAGTGGTGAATGTCGACTTTCGGCATGCCTTGCTCAACGAGCCGTCGACCTACCCGATACAGCTGTACCTCCTCCCCAGAGCTCCAAAGCAAGATCGTGTAATCCACCGCAAATTTCCGGCCACCATACAGAGCCGGCCGATGAATATCTACCACCACAGACATTGATTATTATTTCGTCAAGGAACCGTTTTGCTGTGAGTCTAAAACTTACACCGTCGAACCAGTCCTGCGTCGGGCAAATCCCTTTGCCTGACGACCTCGGCCAAATTGGTTGTAATGAACTCCCGCATCTCACCGAGTAGGGGTTCCGACATGACAAACCAATGTCGGTTCTTTTTCAGTTCTTGCGCCTAAGTGGTATTTTGAATCCATTAAGTGTTCACGGGCTTGTCATTAGACACGTCCACTTACATAAAGGTGGGCCCCAACAAACACAGGGAGATCGGTAAGCAACACGAAAGCCTCGGCAAACCATTTCGCGGACGCCCCATAGCACGCACTTACACGTTCGCAAAGGATACTGTGAGTTGAAATGTCCCGATTTGAGCGTGCAGCTGAGGACTACATACCGTACGGCTTTGAGCGCATCCTTAAGAGAGATGATGTCAAGCTGAAGAACCTCCTGCGACTGCTTCATAGCCGCTGAAACGGAATCCCATGAAGAATCAGTCGAAGCGAACGTGAAGGGTGTCATGAAGGAGCCTTGTTGCTTCAGCATATCCTGCCAAAGGAAATGACAGGTGTGACATGCGCGATTACACTTATAATTGCATTGAGAACGACATGAATGTCACCTACCTCATAGGCCTGCACGAGGTTATGTTCTCCAGTTGGGAAGAAGGCATTCAAGTACGCCGTCCTCTCAATGCCATCCACCCCGGCGGGGACATAATCCCGGGTCAACAGGGCACCATTTGCCAAATCCTTGATTGGCCACGTGACGCTGTAGGGGATTATGCCCTCGGGCGTGGTGTAGAGAAAGGGGACGACTTGCACATTTGGATCGTCATCATGAAGAATGGCCGATCCTACTTCCTGTTTACTGAACGGTGAGTTGCGTCGATTGGTTGGCCATGGCCACTGTGAAACTCACATCCAAAAGATCTGGTAAAGCACCTTGAGAGTGAATTATGGTTCTTTCACATTTCGCAGAACCACATTGCCATTGACTTACACCACACGGCAGCGGACTTCGTCACCCCGTCAGATTCCCGCCATGTTGCCTGATACGTCTGACAATACTTCCAGATCATATTCATAACCGCATTGATTCTCTCGGCTTTTGTCTTTGGTGCGGGGACTGCTGGCTTCTTTTCTGGTGCAGTGATACCGCCTGCAATTTGTTCTTGTAAAGCACGCATTTGATCTGAAGTCCCATGGTCCTCCATGGTAAGTTTCTGCATAGACGGTCTCGATTCTCAGAATCTAGACGCGCAAGAAAAGAGCGACACGACTTCCGACTGATCAACTCTACCGAGATGGCATCAATCATCTGATAATCACTATTTTGCAACGCCTCCCAGGCTGCCTCTTTAGTGGCCTTCGTCTGATTGGAAATCAAGTCCACCGTATCCGTCCATTCATCTGGAATCCCAACGTTCTCTCCCTCTTCTGTGGCCTTTTCGTCAGTTGCCTCCTCCTTCAATGCCATCAAGTTCTGTATCGCCAAATGGTTTATCGATATTGGTTTCATGATCTTTGGAGGACAGCACAAAAATCGCACGAACTTTTCTAACCTCCAACCTCTCCAATAACTGAGGGCTTTCGCTCAAAACCTGCTTCGCATGCTGGGGCGCAAACGTCCAGGAATGGTCAAGCAAGAATATGGCACTTTCAGCTGCCAAACCGTCTTCCCGCTGAAGCTGAAGACCATAGCGCCGGTAGCGACGTTCAGATGGGACGAAAGCAAAATAGGAACCTGCGTCGAATATTTCGTTTTTCAACTTTATGAACAGGGATTTCCTGGAACGCGGGGGAAAAATTGATGATCAACGGCTGCAACGCAAACATTGAAATATTTTAGATAAACTTACCACAGCGGGCGCGGAATTGTCGCCAGCTGAGGGCCGTTGTTGTTGACGAAAGCTTCAAATTGTTCTTCTGTAGCCATCGGTGTTGAATTCTGTGGGCAAGGTGGACCGAGAAGGGTTTTGGAAACCGGCGGAGGTTTGGAAGTCAATGAATCCAAAAATGGGTAGAGATTGAAATGCCTTAATTAAATCGAAGCCATCGCTTGAAGTTGATTGATGAGACCGGTAGCCTCGAAACGTGGAAATCATCAACATGGGTTTGCGCCTTGGGCGAATAACTTGGAATGACCTATGGAGGGGATGCAGCGAGTGTTGCTGCCTCGGCTCCTGGATAGAAGCTCGAAGTATGCCCGCGATTTCCAACTTCTGGAAGCCGCGTCCATACAAGTGGAGCTCACTATCGCGTTGCAGAGCGCAAACGCAACCTTTATGAGCCATTATTGCAGGACAACGAAAAGGAGGCAGTTGCAGAACTTTTGCATTTTTTGGAACGTCAGTAAGCTCCTCGACGTTTTTTCAATTCGTAGGTTTCGAAAAATTGAACCACTTGGCAACTCATAGATCGGGAAGGTGTTGACTTCTTTGTTGGGGAGCCCTTGCGGTCAATATCTTGCCTGGCCTTCTCTGATAACATAGAACTACAACGGTCCGCCGCGTTGGCATTTGCCGAAATAACGGAAACAGGTGAGAAGACCCTTTGGACCGCCAATTGTAAAGAATGTGAGAGAACCTTGCTCAATCTCCTATTAGATGCCCGCGAGGTGAATAGTGAAGTACTTGAACCCATCATGTACTTGCTGCAGTCTCAGGATGTCGAAGTACAAACCGCAGCGCTAGCTGCCCTGGGTAATATTGCCGCTGTGAACGGTGCGTTGCGGCTCGGTTCGCTGGAAGTTGGTGGGTTCCGCTCCCTCATGCAATGCTTTGTAGAAGCGAATAAAGCGACTATTGCAAATGTCGGCGGACTGGAGCCGTTGGTGCATCTAATGCAATCGCCAAATACTGGGGTTGTGTGTAATGCTGTGGGTTGCATAACCAATCTGTCCACCCACGGTGAGGGATTGCGTAAATGTATCAACAATCTCGGAGAGTAGCTCGTATTCAATGTTTGGTCACGCTTTTTGAGCAGATGAGAACAAGGGGAAAATCGCAGCCTGTAACGGCGCGTTGGTGACTCTCGCGCGGCTGGCTCGTTCAAGGGATGTTCGCGTACAGGTACGAATTCAACGAACCGCTCGCAGGACCGGCCATCATTGGCTCAACCTTCCTTCAATGTGTCCCAATACAGCGTAACGCGACGGGAGCTTTGTTAAATATGACTCATACGGCGAAAAACCGGAACCAGCTTATCCGCGCAGGTGCAATACCAGTCCTGGTGGCGACACTTGCTGCCGAAGATTCCGAGTCGCTATACTTCGCTGCTGCAGCCCTGAGCAATGTGGCGGTCGATGGTACGTTGCTCCCTTCCCCGAGAAGGCTATTAAACTTGCGTTAATCACGCGTCCCAGCTTCCAGTAGGCTTCTGTTGGCACAAACCCAACCGGATCTTGTTCGATCCTTAGTCAGGCTACTCGGCTCGCCCAGCCTGAAAGTCGAATGCCAAGCTGTACTCGCGCTGCGCAATTTAGCATCAGACGGTGATTATCAGAACCTTTGACGGAGTTTTCGCAAAGTATGCGTTTGCAACCCCCATTCCAATCGCTTATATTCACACAAATGCTGATATTTCAGAAAAATTCCAGTTGGACATTGTTCGAGAACAAGGTCTACCACCCCTCCTCCGTCTCCTCCTATCCCGCATCCCGCAAATCACTCTCGCAGCCGTAGCATGCGTACGCAACATCTCCATCCACCCTTCAAACGAAATCGCCATCGTGGAAGCAGGCTTCTTGTCCGCTTTGATTGAACTGTTTTCTTCCAACAATGAGGAAATAGCTTGTCATGCGTTGAGCACCGTCCGCAATCTTGCAGCGTTGGACCAGAACAAAGTCGCTGTTGTTGAGTTGGGAGGGCTGGAGAATATGTCCTCACTACTGGCGAATCCTCACTTGTCCGCTGAAGTAGCTGGCGAAACAACAGCGTGTTTGGCGGTATTAGCTCTCGTGGGTGCGTGTACACGGTCTCAGGTTTCTCCTGATCCCTGGTCACGTTTGCTCACCTCAGTTCTTCAGACGAACTGAAACCAAAAATGGTCCATCTATTGGACACTCTGATTTCGCTGACAGACTCCAATAGTTTGGAAGTGCAAGGAAACGCCGCAGCAGCCATCGGTAAACCCTGCCCCCCAAATGCACGTCTTTTCCCGCCAAGTGCGAGTATTCATCAGATGATTTTTCTTTAACTTCACAGGCAATATCGCAGCGGGAGTGGACGTGCTGGGGTCCAGCCTGTTCTCGCCCCGTTGGGAGGCCATATGCCGTTACATTCAACGGTTTTTGGAATCGGGTGACCAAACCCTGTCGCATATCGCGCTTTGGACGCTCCTTCAATTCGTAGAACGCAGTGGTAAGAACCGCACTTCTCAGTAACAAGGAAAGAAAGTTCGTGCAATATGGTGACTGGTCCGCTCTTTCAGATGAGATAAAAGCGCGAGTCACGAATACGCCGACCCTCGTCGCGCTGATACCCCGGTTTCTCCAGACTCGCCCACCTCTCATCGATCTCGAGGAGGATGTTTCTTTCATCGAAGAGGAAGTAGTTGGATTGGCCAGAACGCTTTTGGAGCACCTCGATCCACAAGCAAAGCCCACAACTGACCATGGAAATGCTTAAACAAAGCTATGTTTTTTTTCGTTCCTTGGCGCTGTCACATACATTAGCATAAATCATGTATTTTCTCAAACCGTAATGCTGTATATACAAAAAAAGCTAAACTAAAGACGGAGCCCAGAAATCGCTTATTTCCTCGCCCCCCTTTTGTTTACGCGTGCGGTTGACTGCAATTTCTTCGTCAACGTTTCAGGGTTCACGGGTTTGGACTTGTTTCTGTTCTTGTTCTTGACGTTGGCGGTTTCGTAGTAGTGCGTTCCGACTTTCTTTTTGTTGGTGGTCATCCGAGGGGCTTTGGATGATTGGGCTGCTTCCTCGTCGTCACTATCGTCTCCCCGGCGACGTTTCGGTGATGCCGATGATGGCGTGGGTTTGGCTGGAAAATGGGTTATGAATTAGGATTGTGTATAAGTATTTGCATTCGCACCTTTCAACCTCCCTTTGAATGCTCACCTGCGGCCTTCTTGCTGCCCTTGTCAACCTTGTCCTGCACGACAAATGTAGGCAGACCGCCCTTCCCCTTTCCAGTTGCTTTCGCAAGCCTCTTCCGTACTGGCGTTGCAACTTCGGGTTCCGGCTCCGATTCGGACTCCACGTCGGAATCTTCCTCTGCTACTTCATCGTCCTCAGCCTTTATGCTCTCATCCGCTTCATCGATTTGTGCGACCGCTCCATCAACTTCGGCATCGGATGCTTCGCTTTCCTCCCCACCCTCCTCTTGTTCCACCGACTCCTCCTCTTGCTCTACAGACTCCTCAACCTCTTCGGGTAGAGCTCTTGGAAGTTCACGCCCCGGAATGACCGGCACGACTTCTTCGCTGACAACGCTGCTAAACACTTCATCCCAGTCCGTCACCCCCTCCGCGTCGTCCTCGTCCTCATCCTTCTTGACGGACTTTTTGGTTGACTCCGGTGATGGCTCGACATTGGCCGTTTCATCTTCTTCTGGTGCAGCTTCCTCGGCAACGTCGTCGTCGACGGTTTCGCCTTCCTTGACCATGTCATCGGGAAGGAACTTGGCTGTTACTGGGATCTTGCTGAATATTTGTTGGACTGAGGGTGTTGGCTTCTGCTCGGCGGATGACTCTGGAGTGGGTTCGAGGTCGGCTTCGGGTGGTGCGGTGTAAAAGGGGATTTTACCGCGGATCCAGTCGTTGAGAATCATCTTTGCGACTTGGTTGACGTCCGGTTCACCACCCTAAGGGAACAACAATTTAATACCACCACCTGCAGTGAGGAATACCAAAAAGAAGTCGTGTAATCATATACCTTCAGTAACTTCCCAGACTTCTTGGCAATCTGTCCCAAAAAATCCTCGTGATCTGTCCAATCCTTAATGTCATACGTCCGGCACATGTACTCTTTCCGGACCCGCGTTAGAACAGCGGGGATATAATTTTCGGCCTCGGTTACGTTTTCGACACGAACAACACCCTTGAGGACAATATCTACAGGTTGGTCATCGGGCGCAGGTGCAACAACTCCAGGGCAATCGATCAGGTATATGCGTTTCATCAGGGTGATGTATTGCCAGACCTATTCAGACGGAGTTAGACGTGAAGCCCGAACAACGAGGAAGACAGACGATGGTAAAAACGCACCTTGGTCTCTCCCGGGATCGGGGCAACGGTGCACACCTTCTTACTTCGCAAAGTGTTGATGATTGAACTCTTTCCAACGTTGGGATAACCGATGAAACCAACGGAGATCTGTTTCTTGTCCTTGTGGAGGTTGCTGAACTGCCTCAACAGTTGAATCAGGGAGCCCTTTCCGAAGGAGTTGGTGATGCTGGCGTGGAATGCCAATGTTGGCGCGTCTTTCGAGAGAGTCTTGACCCATTTTGACTGATGGTGAGGGAAAGATGAAACAGGTCAGAACCAGATTCTTCACCGAGTTCCTTCTCCCAAACCATCCAAACAGAGACACGAAAACACAAATGTGTGTTCATAATTACTAAGGGAAACCGCACGGTATCGATGACACACGGCCATCAGCGATTTCCCTACTCTCACGAACGTTTGCCGACTCTATCAGAAGCGCCTCAAAACGAGGTCCTCAGGGCGAGAAGGCGACTGCTCTTCCACAATTGTAACGGCCGACCACCACAAAGCGCCATGAATACGAATACCCATAGCGAAGCGATCATCCTGACTTAATTGTGGGACGCCCTCGGTCATGGCGTCCTTTTATCCCACCCAGTGCGTCCATATGAATCAATGCCATATACTCACCGTAACCCATGTCGGAACCAAATCGCATTTGTTCAGGACGAAGATCAAATGTTTGTGCTTTGCCTCCGTCTTGAGGTACTTTTCGACGGATCTACAACGCGTTCCATTCGGGTCACGGGCATCAAGGACGTGAATCACAACGTCGGACGAGTCGAGGACTTTGTACAGCTCGTTCCAAATGCGCTTGGATTGCCCGGCTCCAAAGATTGGGTCTTGGACAGCGTCAGTGACTCCACTGGTCACGGCGTTTGCCAGCAACCGTTGGTCCTTGCCGACGTCATATTTTTCTGTTGTGGACAGACAGAAGGAGTCAGAAAAACATGTGTTTGAAGGCGTTGCGCTACACGGTAAGGGACAGCAGGAAACTCACCCGCCAGATTAGCAGCATTCGCTGCAAGATCGTCAAATGTACCCGCAATGATTCTTGGTCGTTTTCGTTGGGCCTTGGGCCCAAACGTATTCGAAAACGGCTCTGTCTCAACCAAATGCATTCGAGAGACCTGTGCGCAAAAAACATGCAAAGTGCTGATGAGGAATTTTGAGTCAAGACATAGGGTTGCGTTGAGACTTTCACAAACCCTTCAGTGATCTCTTTACCTTTGCGGAATCGGTAAGGATGCTCATGGGAAGTTTCTTCTGATCCAAGATCACGGTATAGGGATCGCTGGCGCGTGTGGACATGGCTTCTCGGAATGCTGCCAGTTCGCTTTGTCCGATTGTTCTTGTATTTGCTGGAGAAAAAAAGATTGGAGATGAGCATACTGCATTTATGCGTGCATTCCCACCAGCCCCAAACCAGCTCCCCTGCTTTTTGCGTCAGATAAAAATGAAATAGGTAGCTCGGTTGTTTTTCATCATCCGGAGAAACCGTACAACCAAATGCCGTTATCATCATTCATGCAGGTAAACGAGCCCACAACCAGAACTTTGGCGTTTCTTGCGGTCCCAAAACTCCAAACAACCCATCGCATATAAATACTTACTGAACCATTTCCGATTGGGTTCCACCCGCGCCTGGGTGCCAGGCGCCAAACGAGACTGGTACTCTGCGGCCTTTATGATTTTCCCGTCTGCGTTCCTCGTGGGCTTCCCGCCCTTCCGCATGTTGATGACGCGGACTTTCTTTGCATCGCGGTAAAAGTTTACACCTTTTACGTGGGTGATATTTGACAGAGAGTGGGAAGTTGGACCCGTTCCGCTGTTTGCCTTTGCGTTGGCGACTCTATTTCTTTCTTTCTTTAGCTGCCCCATCGTTGAATGTTGGTCGGAGTGGTGGGATTGAAAGTTGTCGCAGGGGGTTCAAAGAAAAACAAAAAATAATTCAACTGCGCCACGCACTAGCAAGCCACTTGAGCCACATATAAGCCCAATTCAAGCCCAGTTCAAGCCCGGCCAGTGCCAGGAACACGTTCTGGCGCGTCTCTTGAACTTCTGTCGACATTCATCAACCCAACGCAGCAAATCAGCTCGTCCCTCAACTGTAAGAGAAACCTCAGTTGTACGCGCACCGCTCTCTTGTCGATATGCCACCCGTTCCAGAGACTGGTATTTATCCACTTGCACTATGCCCGCCCATGTTGCAGAAAACTGACCCGCACGAAAAACAGGAAAGAAACGGCCCCTCGTGGTCTCGGGTCCCAGCGGTTCGGGAAAGTCGTGAGTTTGATCATCAATTCTCGAATCTCTTGAGACGTTATGGCTGAGGCTGATAATGCTATGGGCCACTCTTCGTTCCATAGTACCGTCCTCGCAAAGCTCTTTGCAAAATATCCAGAATCATTCGGCTTCAGTGTGTCCCGTAAGTCATTGAATGCGACGTTCCTGTTGCGCGAGGCATATGCTTACTCTCTGCTTACTTGCAGACACTACGCGTCAGCCACGCCCTGGCGAGGTGCGGCTGTTTCTTTGCTTTTGCCGAGACTGTTCGGCACAAAAGAAGGCGGGCGTGCTGATTGTCGTCATTCACCCATTTGCAGACCCCAGGAAAGAGTTATCACTACATTGAGCGCGCAGAGTTTGAGACCATGTCCAGCGAGGGAAAGTTTGTCGAATGGGCGGAATTTTCGGGAAACCTGTACGGCACAAGCTTTGATGCCGTCAACAGCGTGAAGGAGACTGGCAAGATCTGCGTATTGGATTTGGAGATCAAAGGCGTCAAGAGTATCAAGGCCAGCGATATGGATGCAAAGTACTTGTAAGTGGGCCAGGCGACCGCTCTCCGGGTCCAATTTGTATCCTGCTGACCTTTTGCGTACTCACGGCTGTTGCAGGTTCATTCAACCACCATCGTTGGAAATCTTGGAAGCTCGTCTGCGCGGGCGCAATACAGAGACTGAAGAAACTCTCCAGAAGCGCTTGGCGACGGCCAAAGAAGCTATGGACTATGCCGAGGATGAAAGCAAGCCATATGATATTGTCATCGTGAACGATAAGGTGGAAGAAGCATACCAACAGCTGGAGAAGTTCATTCTCGAAAACTGGGGTGGGTGCATTGTAGAGATGAACCTTGAAGCAACCTTCCGGTTCACTGATCTTTTCGCCCAATAGAAATCACTGAAGAACCGACTGTGCTGGCGCAGCCGTCAAGTGTGTCTGGCGAGGCAGCCACAACCTCCGGGAGCCCGACCGACACCATCACACCTCCAGGACCGCAAGCACCGTCTACCACCGGCCCAACCATGACTATCGACAAGGACATTCTTCCCATTGAGCGATCGCCAGACGCTCCACCGGCAAACATCATGCAGGGTGAGACAGCTGGCGCCAACGCAGTCCCGGAAACGGACAAGAGCAAAGGGAAGGAAGAGGATGACAAAAAGGGCGAAGAGAAGAAAGAGGATAAAGGAAAGGGACCTGAAGGGGGGAAAACCGGAGACGCCGTCCCAAAAACCGAAGAGGCGAAGACCGAGGAAGGTGCGGCGGTACCAGCTGGTGGGGAGGCGGAGGGTGCGGGCGACAAGAACGATAAGAAGAAGAAGAAGAGCAAAGTCTGCAATATCCTGTGATGTCCGTTGTAGACAGGGTGGATGAGGACTTTTATGATAGAAACAATCATATAATAAACGAACTCGCGTGTGACATATTCTTGTGGTTGTCCGGGTGCAGGCAAAGGCAGATATCAGCTTCGGCAGGTCACGGTTGCGGGTTGCGTCCAGGGCCCCATTTGACCAGGATTTGATTTACAGAACTCCTACAGGGACCATACAGGGTTCCCCATATAAATTCACTGAATGTGGACGCGATCTCATTGGTCATGCTTTACAGTCCTTTGGGCGGAACTGGTGCAAGATTTTTGAGTTTCCGTATCCAGAGCCAGGCCTGGTGCGGGTGCCACCAATTATGGCATTACCAGGGTGCCCGGATTTCTGGAACCTGGGTTGCATGTCCCGACAGCGTGGGTGGGCCATTCCGTGGTGTCACAATCCATCCACGGCCCAGCGGCCCGGGACACGAAAACGCCAGACAGCCCCGCAAAAAGAAAGACCGACTGGGCGCACGGTTCGACGGGGAAGCGGGGGGAAGCTAGAAACCAACAAGAAAAATACGAGACCCCAAACGCCCCCAATCCCCAAATTCCCACACACCCAACAATCCTGAAATTCCCAACTGAACTCTCTTGAACCCCCGCAACGCAATGTCGCTCAGTACAGATGGGCCGTTGTATCTCTTGGACGGAGGGGAAATGGGTCGGAGAACCAGGGGGTACGACTGGTCAGCCACCTCGGTACGTAAAGCCGGTTGAACTTTTCCAGACCTGCAGCTCTGGATTCGCCAAACTCCCCCAGCCAAAACACTTGCTAAAGTTCCAAGTCAATGTCGTTCGTATTTGTTTTTTTATTTACAGGTGGGACCAAGGGAACAGTGGCCTTCCGCACTGACAACAACCGTCAATATGATTATGGCTACGAGGTTTCCGATTATCGTGTTTTGGGGAGAGGACAGGTTGAGTATTTCATCCCGTTTCTTCAAATCTTGTTTTCTTTCAACATTGCCATAATTCTGTATTGATCTGTGTTCATTTTCAACTTGCTCAATGAAAACAAATAGCTTGGTGTTTTGTAAGTTATACGGGTTTGTTTATTTCGACTTTTCATGTATATTGACGTTTCATATTTCAATGTCCGGCCAGATAACGACGCATACATCCAAGTTATGGGTCCCAAGGTACAGTATGACCGCTGTCTTTGAACTCACCGCTCCCTATGGCATCACCTAACCCATGACCACATCGGCAGCATCCTGCACTTGGAGTCACAGGGCCAGAGGTGAAGCCGCCTTAATGCATTGCTTTCTCCTTTTCTTTGATTGACGGCCGTCTGACTTGCGTGTGTCATCATTGCAACAGCTGTGGGGCGAGCTGTGGCCAGACATTGCACCAGATATTGCTACCGGTTTTAATGAAGGACAGACTGTCGTATGTGGTTTTTATTCAACATACATTTGGTACCAGGATCCAAAAAATTCTCATCCTCTGAGTTGCATTTCAGTACAACACGGATAAACACTTGCCTATGTTGCGATTGGGATATCTAGAAGAGGTACGGCACGGGTTCCAGGATGGGCTTACCCTCCGTTTTTCGGGTGCTGACTTTACGGCTATACTTTGGTAGACGTATTTCACATTTTCGATGTCACCGATTTTGGTTGATGAAGGGACAAAAAAGATCGGCGGTGTAATGGCGCCGTCGTTTGGTATGTGGAAGCGTCAACGTTCTGGGCAAGGGGTCCGTACGTTGACAAATTGCAATGTTCAGAGGTTACAATGCGCGTCATTCACGAACGGAGAGAACGAAGTTTGAGGGAACTGGGTTCCAAAGCTGGGAAGGCTACATCTGTCCAGGAGGTGCGTTCTGATTCTTCGAGTCTTTGACTCCGTTTGGTTCACCAGGATTAAACGGTACTTGGCAGGCTTGTCAAGTTGCAGCACAATGTTTGAGCAGAGCCACCGGGGACATCCCGTTCTCCCTGTTGTACCTGACCGAAGGAGACGGCGAGCGCCGAAAATGCGTTCTAAGGGCAACCACAGGGATTCCGCAGACTCACCCATTGGCCACCCCAGTGATTCCAGTCTCCATCCCATCGTCGGAAACCATCTGGCCCGTCGCAGAAGTGGTGTGGACCGGAAGAGCGATAGAACTCAACGACTTGGACGACCCCACCCTTCCTGGCGGTATATGGCCCGACAAACCCACAGAGGCGGTGATTCTACCCATCCATGACGTTCGGCGAGAGATTACTGGAGTGTTGGTGCTGGGTGTCAATCCCAGACGGAGATTGGATGATTTGTATCGAAATTTTCACACTTTGATGGTGCGGCAGTTGTCGAACAACTTGACGGCTGCCAGAAGCTATGAAGAGGAGAAGAAGAAACGGGAGGCATTGGCTGAGTTGGGTAAGACAGTGCTCCGTCTTTTCCTCTTTCTTTATCAAAATTGTCTGATCTCACTGGTTTTTAGACCGCGCCAAAACCGCCTTTTTTTCGAGCGTCAGCCACGAATTTCGGTATGGGATTGACTTTGACTAACAATGTCGTTCGCATCATCGTTCGCTGACAGCCTACATGATTTTTGCAGTACTCCGTTGACTCTTATTTTGGGCCCTGTCGAGGAAGCTCTCAAAAAGGACACTTTGCCCGAGGTCGTCCGAGAGGAGCTCGGAGTAGTTCACAGGAATGCTCTTCGTTTACTGAAACTGGTTACCAGTTTGCTGGACTTTTCGCGCATAGGTAGGGCAGGCGCGCGGGTTTCGGTTCCGACAAAACCGCATGTATTGACTTTCTGAGGTGTGATTTTCCAGAGGCTGGCAGGATGCAGGCATCCTACCGCCCAACCGATCTGGGTGGCCTCATCACCGATCTCTGCGGTGTGTTCCGGTCAGCGATGGAACGCGCCAAGATCGACTTTGTCGTTGACGTCGCACCCTGTGACGAGCTCGTCTACGTCGATGTGGATATGTTGGAAAAAATCGTATACAACCTGCTAAGCAACGCGCTGAAATGTACATTTCAAGGCCAGATCTCGGTGGTCTTCAGGCGCGTGGACCAAAAAGTCCAGCTTTCCGTCTCGGACACGGGCGTGGGAATACCAGAAAAGGACATTGCGCGAATTTTCGAACGGTTTTATCGCGTGGAGGGTCTCAGCAGGAGAAGCAACGAAGGAACGGGCATTGGATTAGCCTTGACGCAAGAGTTGGCAAGACTGCACGGTGGCCGCATCACCGTTCAGTCAAAGCTTGGGCAAGGGTCCACCTTCACGCTGACAATTCCGCTCGGAAAATCCCACTTGCCGCGGGAACAAGTGATAGAGGGCCACCGCAACGACGGCCGCGGGATGGCGCAATTGAGTTCGCAGTTTTTAGGAGAGGTTATGGGATGGTTCCCCAAGCAGGAGGATGACAGCAACCCGCAGGAGAATGACGGCAGTTTGCCGTCAACGGCTACAGATATGAAAGAGCCTGCGGGAACCCTGCAGAAGAGGGAATCGCCTGTTTCCATGATTCCGTTCACGTGGAGTGCGACCGGTGCGGACGTGGACGGCTCCGCTGCTCCAAAGCCGTACATTCTGTAAGTCCTACTGCTTTTTTTTCATCAATACCTTCAAATACCTTTTCTTACCATTCGCTCCTACCCCAGCGTCTGCGACGACAACGCCGACATGGCCGCCTACGTCAGATCCATTCTAGGTCCCTACTGGCGCGTCCAGATAGCTCGAGACGGGCAGGAAGCCCTTGAAGCATGCAAACGCTACCCACCCGGCCTGATCGTATCGGATGTCATGATGCCGCGCGTGGATGGATTCGAGCTGGTGAAGCGAATTAGAGGCGACGAGCATTTGAAATTGATTCCTATTATTTTGTTGTCGGCGAGGGCGGGGGAGGAGGCGAGGGTGGAGGGGTTGGAGA